>JARHVA010000918.1:1192500-1390000 GCA_037957365.1 Torreya grandis | reverse complement strand
TCTATTTTTTATAACTCCTACCATCATAATTGGCTTCACTTTTTTTAATTCCTCAGCTGAGAGCATATTAATATCATGATAAATTCTTAAAATAATTTGGGTTGTTGTCCATACAATTATAATTATGGGATGCAAAAGCTTTCCCATTTTTCCAACCCAAAATATGTCTTCTAGATGTTGTATCTTTATGGTGTAAGGAGTGATGTGGCCTCTTTGTAGTAACTTATCCTTCACCATGTTGTTACAAGGTAAAAAAAAGCTTCATATGCATCTACTTAATTTTTATCGTATACCAAGAGCAAAAAATGGAGAATTTAATAGAGGCATTTACCTTGGTCTTCAAAATCTAATTTGGATTCCCCTTGCCAAAGCAATCTTGGATTTGATATAAACTAGCTCTATATCCATAGATTCAAGTGATGTTTATCAATCCAACATTCTTCTTTAAGTTTACTTCATATTGACAAGGATATTTACATGTTTTTAGTATATCCCTTTATGGAGATATTCTCATTTGTAATGGCCTTAATTTCTATCCAAAATGAACTATAATATGTTGCCCACATGTTTCTATTGTGAATTTAGTTTTAAATGGGAAGTGACATGTTTCTTGGCCCAACCTTTGTTCTTTTTAGTCTCCCAAGGTAGATTTGGAACTTATTTTCATATGAAAGCATGCAATGATGGTATGACCAACAATACTAATTCTAGAATTATAACTTCTTCCTTTGATTGCTTTCCTCTCGTAAGTTTTAGTTAAATGATGGACTCCAAAAATGTCAATCATGATACCATAAATGTAGTTGTAACGTTATCTTATCTTACCCAAAATTAGAATGATAGTATCTAGAATCCTACTTATATTAGCTAAATATGATTCCACCTGGACCACAAGTTTGTAATCCTTGTACTATGCCTTGAAACACCTTTATGATATTAATGGAAACTAGTAAACAACAAAAACAATAGTATTTATATTTGAATTCCTTCACACATTCACCTAGTGTGTTATAAGAAATTATATCCTTGGCTAGACTCAGCAAGATGAGCCATTCCCAATATATATGAAGGATAGAAACATGACAAAAAGTAGAGATAATGAAAATAATTCATAATCTACATTTATTTTCTTTTTTATATCATAATTTTGGATTACTCTTACTCCATGTTGTCACTTACTATGTATATCTAGAAAAAACATCAAACACCTACCATGAACTTGATGATGTATGCATTTATTGAAAGCATACATGATGGAAGATATTTCATCATCATATATTGAAAATATTTTTTCTAAAACTTTTTACTTTATGCTTCCCATTTTTGTTACCAAATAATGAGCTACCCAAGAATCTTGAATTAATTATTGCATTCCTTTATTGAAAATCAAAATGGTGGTGGCTAGAATCAGCCATAAAGTGGCTAAAAATGCTTCAATAATATAAACAAAAGGAAGATCAGTCTAATGTATGACCAAGTTTACTTTTTTGGATGTATACCAACTATTGAAATAGATGGAAATGATTATGATACCAAATCTTTGACAAATAATAGTGAATCCATTTTGAACAAATTCATCCTCCTTGAGTTCCCCTTCACACCATGTGACTAAATTTTCCTCAAAAGTAGTCTCAAATTGGCAATTACTCACTATAATGACTGAATTTACTTGCATGGTAATAAGTACACAAAGATAAACTGGCTTACCCACCTTCCATATCAAGTATCTCATTGGCTTGGCATTGGTGACTTTCTTCATAGCATTGACCTTATGTGTAGGACTTGAATCCAAGGCATGATTGATGGAACATGAGCATTGAATCTACGTAACTTCATTGGAATTCATGGCATCCTTCATAGAATTCATTGTGAACCTATTTCCTATACAAATGTATGAGATAAAGACTTCATAAAAGATAGGAACATTGAATTCCTCAAAAACCTTACCCTTATTGTATCTCTAAAGATCACCCAAATCCCAAATTTTTAAGTAATTTGGAACATGAATGAAAGAATCTAGGTTACCTTTTCCACTCAAAGTCTTATTCACTCTATCACCATATTTACTATGTTCTCCATGTTGACCCAATTTTTTTTGTGATATACTATGAAGCATAAAAATTGACATATGATCATTCTTTAAAACATTTCCCAATGATTTATTGGCCTTATAAAGATCAATTTTTGAGTTGTCCAAGTCTATAAATAAGAACTTATAATTGGATTTCACAGCCTCCATCTCAAAAAATGGATTATCAAAATTTTATTTTGTATCTATTTCAAAAAATATATTGAACTTTAATTTTATTTTCTTGTTCAAACCCATCTTTCTGATGATCCAATTCCATACTTGCAACTTCTAGTTTTTCTAAAAAATGTTTTAAATCAAAATCTTCTGAGGCTGGTACATCTCCCCCAATTTCCCTTTGCATGGTGGATGCCTCCATGATCTATTCACTAACCTCTTTCAGATTTTAATTCTCTTGTTTTATAATTCCTTCCTTCTAATTCTCATGAGGGTTTGAATTTCCATATTTCTCCTTTAATATAAACTTACAACTTAGGTTTTTCATCATTCTTCATCATTTCTATTCGAAATTTTTTATCTAAGGTAAGCTTGATATTTTTTGATGATGAAGTATTCATCACGTCTTTTGTTATTTTTCTCTTTCTAAAGGAGACTATGGATGTATATGAATTAAACCTATAAACATCATCCATTCCTTATGACCCATTTCCTTTAGCTCCATCTGAGATTCTTGCATAGCTTGCAACATGTCTTCCATGGCTTCCAATGTTCTCTTCATATTTACATCACTACCTTATATGAAGAAGATACTAAAAAAATCACTACCATAGTTGGCCATAAAATGGACTTGATACCATTTTAATGTCCCTAAATTAGACAAATGATGAAAATTTGGAATTAATAGTAAACCCTAACCAATAAAAAATATTTTCTAATTTTTCCACTTTAAACCCTAGTTCATAAATTACAAATTACTAAATTAAATATTAAAAACCCTAGACAATAATTTAGAATGTTGTAAATGTATAAATAGGGAATAAAAACACTCATTCACTACCAAATACTTTCTAAAATATTTATGCAATAAAATAAAAATAAATACATTTTTTATTGTTTTTTCAAGATCAAAAAAGTTGGAAAATTATATTAAAAATAGAAGTAAAATATCATAATATTTATGTAATATTCCAAAGTGTATTTTAGGCTAGAATATCCCTACAAACCCTCAAGACCAGCCCCATAAGGAGGTCACCTTAATTGGTAATAATTATTTTCTAAATGTAACTCCATGTAGCCCTAGAAAAGGGGTCTTTAATACCTGCTGTAGACACCAAAATCATGTCTACTCCTTGGTTGACTCCCCCTTGGTCCCCTTGGTCCACTTCTAACACATTCCTAACCCACACACTTATTAATTTAAAATAAATTATCTATTGTATATTAATAACACCTCCCTTGACACCTCATCCATGACACCTCACCCTTGGACACACCCCACCTTGGATACCTCCCCTTGGATGCCTCCCATCACCCTATGACAAACTTATGACCTATTTCAACCCTCTCACGCTTATTTAATCCACCTTAGACCATTTTCCAAATGGAAATTAGACCTGGCAGTTGGAAGAATGGGTAAAAGGCTAAGTTTAGCCTATTTTCCCATTCTTCAGCCACCGACGTCGATCAGTATCGGCCGACATCGATAGTATCACCGATGCCAGTTTCTTTAAAACTATAATCCGACCATAGTTTTGCCCCCATGAATGTGAATTATCTTGCTCCAGGCTTCAAGCTCTCTCACTCCTCAACTTCTTGCAGGCATCAATGTTTCAACAACACTCTCCAAGCTTAGAGGTTCTACACCAGTCATTCCACACCAGATTGAATATTGCATGACATCTCTAGCATCAGCCACAATAGAAACAACCTCCTACACCCCTGCCTCTCCATCCACAGCTAAGTATTTGTATTGGTCTTATTTTACTGTCCTTTTAAATACATTAGCAATTAGACTACTGCCCATTTCGAAGCATTCTTGACACAACCCAATCTATTCTTCTCAGAGAGGCTGAAAAGCCTTCTCTCACCCTTATCTCCCTTTTACCCTTGTCCTCCATCTAATCTCTCATTTAGGCCATACTTTCTGCCTTGTAAACCTAGCACAAGCTATCAAACTCTCACAAACCTCCCAGACCATTTTGATTGACTATAGACAGACCTGAAGCTCGTCTAAAGCCCCATTGCCTTGACTAATGCTAGCCACCAGGCCCATTGCCCCTATTGACATCAACAGACTAACCGACGCCGGTGACCTTAACCAACTGACGCTAGCAGAACTACTAACATCGGTGACTATGGAAGATAGATTACCACATATAGGTACACATTTATTTCTATTTCTTTTGTTTAGTCTTTTATCATTTCCTTTTCTAGCAGCATTCTTTTTTTATCAACCAGTGGACTGTCACCCTTCTAAGAAGTCTTTGTACTTCTGGGATCAAGCATTGCTTAGTAGTCCACTACCTACCTCTCTAACAGTTTTCTTGTTTAAGTCTCTCTCATCTACAGGTGTCATCCTCCACAGCCAAAGAGGAGTTCCTTCAGTCATTTGGATATGGTGCGCAGACCTCATTCGGGTGTCATCTAACCCTTGACCATTACTCTAGTTTCTTTCATCTTCTAAATGTGGAAAAGCGAAAATAGTTAGAAACATTCTGGCATGCCTGGTGGGACCCTAGGAGTTTTCCTTGGGTTTATACTTTTTCTTCTAAAAGCAAACTATTCATATAGGTGCATTAGATCTCTCCTTGCATCATTTTCTTCTATCTCTTTATCTTGAAATGAAACCATAAGCACAAGTTAAAAGGAATCTTTATTTTTCTTCTTGTCACCTTTCCTTCTTGCATCTTAGAGTTCATACTCTCAATATTTTCTCAACTTGTTTGCATCCGAACACACATTTCAATTTGGGCTTAAAATCTATTGCATCTCATTTCTGCCTGAATGCATACTTAGCTCTCACATCTAGTAATTAAAACCACATTATGAATAAATCTTAGTAAACTTATGTTACACGACCATACCACTATCACAAATCAAAACATCTAAACATACCTGAGACAAGGTTCGACTAGGATTTCATCACCTAGCGGATACCTTACCCTTCCTGGTAATCCTACTTGGACTTCACTACTAAAGGAAGATCCCACTCTGTTCTCTGGCAGAGTATAAACTCTAGGGGAAGTATATACTGGCTAAGTGACCTAGCTTATCTCTGGGCTCATGAAGTGAGGGGAGCTTGCTCCTTAGCACCAGGCCACGTATGGAACCTAATATAGACTTTGAGCACCGAAACTAACCCGAAACCAACCTTAGACTGCCTCTTCTAGGACCCGTTCTAAGAGCCAACTTCCCAAACACTCTTGTAAGGCATAAGCCAAGAAGACTCTAAAACTTATTCTTAGGAATTAACGTTAGAGTTTGCTTGTCTTCATCTTCTTTTTTGCCTTTATCTAAATTTTTGAGCTGGTGAGGATGCATTTTTCTGAGCTTCAAACAACTCAAAACCTTTTTTTTCTTCCTTCCCAATAACACAGTAATCGACATCGATTTTACCACCGACGTTAGAAACTTTTTTTACTGACATCAGTTTTTTCTACCGATGTCGGTCACTGTCAGCAACTTTTCTTCCAAAATAGCAAGCCTAAAACCTGAATTTTTTTTATTGTTAAACACACCTTCTGGTTTTTTGGAGATGAAGTACACAATTTTTGGAACCTGAACCTATTCTACCTTGAATGGTTTTGACACGTAGTCAAACCAAAACTCTTGTTGACCACACAAGGAAAAAACCACTCGCACCTTCACCTTCCATAACAAGTCCTCTAATGGAGTATCATTTAGAGACTAAATGAACTCCTACCCAACCAACCCTGACTCAGCCTCCTATTGTCTCTGAGGGGGACCAAGACTTCGAAAGGTTCCTTGACCTCAATGTCAATGCCCTTCAGCACTATATCATGTGAAGTTGAATGTGAGACTCTTTAGGTAACCCAATTTAAGGGATACCAACCTCTTTAGTTGAGATAATAGTCATATCAATAGCGTCTGTAATCCAACCCATAGACACCCAGGCTGTCACCTTGACTAATAACCAGACTATGACTAATCTTCTAAGTGTGGCTTCTCCTTCTATCTCTAGGCCTACTTCCATTGGGTTTTTTCCCCCCCATCAACTATAGACTATTCAACAAACCTCTACCCCTTTCCAAAATCTAGTTGTCTCCATCCCACCTACTCTTGCCCCCATCAACCCCAGGGTGGCTACACATCCATTGGCTAGTGTTTCCACAATCCAACCACCTATAGCGACATCAAGCCTAGTCATGCCTTCTACCTTCATGACACAACCACCCTTGGTCTCCACTTCTATCCATATGGCTAGTTATTAGTATGTTGCACCCATACAAGTGCAACTGACTATGTCATATGCCCCTTCTAGCACCTTCCAAATGCCTCACAACCTAGGGGGCACCCCACCCACAAATCTGTCAGCTAATCTAATCAAAATGTTGATGGACAAAATGTCTAATCTTGAGACCTCAATTTTAGGCTCGAGAAATGTCCTTTCATATGACCAAATTTGTAATAAACCCATCCATCCCTCTGTCCCAATTTGGCCATATCACAGTCAGTGGGAACTTCCTAAGTTTACTCACTTCTAGAGTAAGGAAGACCCACAACAGAATCTGCGAGCATTCAGACATGCTTGTTACCTGATCACACATGATGATGCATTACTATTACGCACATTCCCTATGTCACTTTTCAATGCTGCCCTCGACTGGTATAGCTCTCTCACCAGACACTCTCTTTTCACATTCACCTAACTGTCCCAACTCTTAACCACTTCTTGATCAATACACCAAAAAGGTCTCTATCACAAATTTATACTATATCAGATAGTTTGACGATGAATCCATAGCCGATTTTGTTGCCCGTTGGAGAGGCTTAATCAACCAACTCTCCTTTTCTTTGCCTCAACCCGAGCTCATCAAACTCTTTTCCCAGGCATGTGCCAAACATATTTCCTCTACCATGCGGGTCCAAACATTCCGCACCTTTGACGAAGCTTTCACGATGGCTAGGAAGCTTGAACTATGTGCCGTCAAGGAAAACAAAGTCAAGTTTTGGAGTAAAAACCCCAACACTAAGTCTAATGACTCTTCCTCTAAACCTCCTTCTTCTAATTCTAAATCTAAGGCATCAACAAATGCTGTAGTCATTAGACCATCATCTTCAACAACAACCAACCAGCTTGAACCTTCTACATCCTAAAGTATCACGTGACAATTCCAACAAAGATATGTGCAGTGTCAATATACTCTGATAGGAGAATCTTATGCATCTGTGTTAGACAAACTTGTCCAACAGGGAGTCCTCAATCTCCCCCAAATTTGACTGCCCCCTTAATTTGATCCCTCACATGCTATCCCTGTGTGGTATAGGGAGAATGACTTCTGCAATTATCACCATGTCAAAGGCCATGACATAGCTAACTCTAAGACTCTCAAGAAAATCATTCAAGACATGCTAGATAAAGGTGACCTCGTCTTAGACAACCCAAATTCACCACCCAATCAAAGCATAGACATCTTTACATAGCCTTTTCCTAACCATCCTCCTAGCCAAAATAATGTGTAGACCATGACTGATGACTCCTAAGAGCATAATATATGCACAGTCAACACGGTCTCACCTCTCATGCCTGACCAACCTCTCTCACAGTCTCAAGAAGTTAGTCAACCCTCAGTCCATCACACGTGGATGAACCCTCTTCTCCTATTAGTTCTCCATCAACTTCTTGTATATTGGAGGATGCCTTGACCATGCTAACACCACCAGCCTCGCCTTCATCCTTCTTCCTACCAATGGAAGACCCTACCCTTCCTACTCCTCAATCATAAGTAGAAGGCACAATCATCCTTGCCCTCTATCTTCTTGAGGAACCACATTCTCTGATTCCTTCTCCACCAAGAGAAGAACCTATCTCTCTGCCTTCTTTGACCAAAGACGATCTAGTTATGACCCCCTCATGCCTTGGGTCCGAGACTACTATACCTAACACATTTTCAGTCCCACAACCATCCACATCTTTTGAAGGACCAAAGCCTCATCCAAAATCTTCCCAACCATTCTCTTGATTGGTGGAAAAACTAGGACTTCTCCATTCAAGGAAATTGGAGCATCAGGCATTATGGGAGTGACTCAAAGCTCCTCACCTTACCCATCCCATCTCATCTCCTGCTATCAACCTTCTTATGATAAAATCCTCCAAAGTCACCAACATGAACCAAACTTCTACTTCTAAACCTTCAAAACCTCAACCATCCACATCAGAACCTAAACCCTCATCCACCATATCAAAATTGATCAAATCCCTTGAAGTTTGCCCTGTCACTAACCTCACTCACCTGCAAGTGAAGGTAGACTTGAACCTTGCCTTGCCCAATAGTAGTCCTCAAACCAAACCAAAGAAGACTGCTAAACCATGGTGGCAAACCCCTCCTCTACCATCACCATTTCCCTCCATCTTGGGCCCTCATCCTTCTACCCTAATAGGAGTGCTCCCTACTCCAACCCCTAACCAAAACAAGTTACCTCCACTACTTCCTTTGCCTACCACAAGCCTACCACCTCTAAAAAATTTGGCACCTCTCACAAAGAAAGTGTCGTCTACCCACGTGGCTGCACCACCAACCGAAAAGGTGGTACAAAAGCCTCCTTTAACACCTCCCAAGTAGAAGTCATCAACACCTCATGCATCAACAAGCATGGACCCCTTAGTGGGTTCATACGCTTTGATATTGTGCCAAATTTTACAAACCTCTAGCATAACCCTTCCACCTATCAAGCCATTCCAACCTCTCAGGTCAAAACCTTCCTGGTTCGATGATACTAAAGTTTGTCTATATCATCACACACCGGGACATGATATCGAGAATTACTATGGCCTTAAGGTTTTCATTCACCAATACATGGAAAAAGACACCCTTTTCCTTGAGGACACTATCGATAGACCCTCAATACCCTCCCATATCTCTCAAACCTCTTCACCCTCATTGACATCTCATCAATAGACTATGGTCCCTTCACCTCATTTGCCCCCTCTCTTCAAAATTAATGCCATCCACGTAACCACTAGGTCACAAAAGGATAAGGCAAAACAAAAAGCTATTATTCCTTGGACCTACCCTTTTGTCAAGCCACCTCAACCACCAAAACCCAAAATTTCTATTCTGGGTGCATCCCAACCCTCTTCTTCAGGGGCAATCCATGACTCTATGTTAAAATAGCTTCACCAAATGCCTATGAATATGGCCTTGTATGACCTCATCCAAAGCTCACCCCAACATCATCAAGCTCTAATTAGAGCCTTATAGGTAGCGGAGGTCTAACCCGAAGACCCCCAACCACTCGCTACCCTAGTCCACTCTTTATCCCCCATTGCCTCTATTACTTTCAGCGATTCCAAAATTCCTACCTCTAACTCAGAAGATCAAGATTCTGCTCTTTTCATCATGGCATACATTGATCAAACCTACATTAAGTCAGTTATGATTGATGGGGGTGCCAGCATTAATATCATTTCTACCCATGCCTTTGATCAATTGGCCCTCCCCAAGAATTGCGTATCAAAAACTGACACAATCCTTCAATCCTTTAATGACACCACTGCTACCACCATTAGCACCATTGTCCTCCATATTTGTGTTGGCCTGTGCATAGTCCCAGAGCTCTTCTACATCATTAAGGGAGAGTTCTAATATAACATGTTACTAAGATGACCTTAGATCCATGCCATGGCTTGCATCCCTTTTACACTGCACTGTTGTGTCAAATTTGAACACGAAGGGCAAGTCCATGTCATTCCTGCTGACCCATCCCCTTTCAAGACTTGTAATATGACCTATCGACCAAATGACATTCTCATTCCTCTCAAGACACCAACCTAAACACTGCCTCCATTTGTGGAAGCTTTAACCAGTATGCAAACAGCAGTCACACTCACACCACCTCCTCAAGTGACAGCAAAATACCCTATGGAAGATATCTTCCAAAGACTTTCACTTGGGGAATATCACTTACCTTAGACATGTTCCAGACTCCACAGGAGTATGGACAACTCCATCACAGTCCTAGCTATGACCATTAGATCGAAATGGTCATCCCTTATGGTCCTCCTAACCTTCAAACAAATCTCATCTATGGGGGCCTAGATCGAGTTCTTACTGATGGGAATCCTCTCTCCTCACCTCAAACATTCACATCCAACTTCTCTTTTCTTAGCAACCCCACCTTTGCTCATACTTACCTTTATAGGTGTGCATGGAAGGGTTTTGGCTTCGGGCACTATGAACAAGGCTCCCATCAGCCCATCAAACCACCCAATGACAACAATGCCAAGAAAAGATATGGTCTGGGTTTCCAAGAACCCACTGAGGCTTCTGCAAACCTTTTCCCCAAACCTGCCATCGACCAATCTCCTCCAAACTCGCCTATTCTCCCTTCTTCACCTATAGAGTCAGTGGTTTCCATCCCTCCTAGTTTTTTTTTGCATAAACACCATCCGCTTGGAACCCCTAACCTATCAACTCAACGGGGGATCCAAGTCTCTCCCTCTTACTTATCCCAACATGATAGATGATGAATCAACAACCATCAACACTATCCACTACATAGATGATGATGCCATTCTCACCTACATGGGCACTGACGACTCTTTCATTCAACGCTCCCTTCCTTCTAAAACATAGGTTATGTTAAATGAATCAACCATTGACATTAACCTTCCATCTTCTAATGTTCCTCACGTCCTAAAGATTGGTCAATCTTTGGACGCCCAGGAGCAGATCAACTACACCGCATTTCTTTTAGACCATAACAAAGCCTTTACCTGGACCTATAGTGACATGCCTGGCATCGACCCCAACATTGCCATTCATAACATCATCATAAACCCAGAGGCTAAGCCTGTCTGGCAAAAGCTTTGAAAGATGCATCCTCGAGTTACGCTCTCTATCTCCTTCATCCAACCCATTGATTATCCACAGTGGGTGTCTAACATCATCCCTATCACCAAAGTAACTAGAGGGATCCAAATCTACACTGACTATTACAACATCAACCTAGCCTGCCCCAAAGATGATTTTCCTCTTCCCAACATTGACCAACTTGTTGATCTCACGGCCGATCATGAGATGCTATCACTCATGGATGGGTTTTCAGGATATAATCAAATCCTGATTACACTGAAAGACCAACACAAGACTACCTTCATCACCCCATGGGGGACTTTCTACTATAGGGTCATGCCTTTTGGCCTAAAGAACATAAGTGCCACATATCAACATGCCATGACTTACATTTTTCATGATCTCCTCCATAAAATCATGGAGGACTATGTGGATGACCTGCTAGGCAAATCTAAGCTTCATTGCGACCATTTAACCATCCTCAAGATCATCTTCACTCACCTTCTTCAATACATTGTCTGCCTTAACACCAAGAAATGCATCTTTGGGGTCCTCTCAAGAAATCTCTTAGGGTTCATCATTTCTCTCTGTGGCATTGAGATAGATCCCACTAAAATATGGGCTATACTTGAGATGCCACCTCTAACCAATCTCAAGCAACTTCATAGCCTACAAGGGAAGCTCTAATCCATCTGTCGCTTCATCTCGCAGCTTTTCAACCGATGCCAACCCTTTCATCATCTCCTCAAGAAGGATGTCTCCTTTAATTGGGATAAGGACTACCAAGAGGCTTTTGAAGCCCTTAAATGCTATCTGGTCTCTCCACTAGTCCTTATTCCACCTAAAGATGACCAACCCTTCTACCTCTACATCTCAGTAACCAACCATTCATTAGGTGCCATGATCGTGCATCGAGATGAGCAACACCGTGAGCAAGCGGTTTACTACATAAGCTAAACACTTATTGACTATGAAACTCGATATACTCATACTGAGAAACTCTGTTTGGAGTTAGTCTTTGCCACTACCAAGCTCTGTCATTATCTTCTCAATCACAAAACCTTTGTCATCACTCACACTGACCCTCTTAAATACATGCATTCCAAGCCATAACAAAACCAACATATGGCTCGTTGGCTCATGCTTCTTTCTGAATTTGACTTGGAATTTATCTAATAGAAATCCATCAAGGGGAAAATAATCACTGACCAACTGGCAGATGCCCCTCTTCCTGACAATCAACCTTCTTAGTGTGAGTTCCCTAACAAATCTATCACTGCACTTTTGACTGATGACACATTATATCAAATGACAATGTTCTTTGATGGCTCCAAATGTCAACTCGGTAGGGGTGTGGGGGTCATTCTCATCTCACACGAGGGTGAGCCCATGCCCCTGTCTTTCAAACTTGACTTTGAATGTACCAATAACATGGCTGAATATGAAGCCTTAATTTTGGGACTTCAAATTGCCCTTTCTTTAAGCATCAATACCATCAACATCTTCGATGACTCACAACTTTTTGTCAATCAAATCAATGATTCATATCTTTGTAAAAATGATATTTTGCAAAGATACAAACACTATGTTGACACCCTTCTAGCATCTTCCAACCATTACCTCTTGTAGACTGTTCCTTGATCTATGAATAAGTTTGCTGACACTATGGCTTATCTTGCCTCACATATTCCATCTTCATCATCCTCATCAAGAATTTTTGTCACAGTGCATCACGTGCCATTGCCTTTGTACATTTCCACTAACATCAACCTCGTCAACACCATAGACTCTAGTCCACAGGATGTTTGGTATAAACAACTTATGGACTACTTGGCTCATTCTATCATCCCTTCCAATCTCTCTAGCAATGCACAAAGAGCCTTCATCAAATGCATGGCTCGATATACCATGCTAGGGGGTCTTCTTTATCAAAGAGGTTTTGATAGCCTCCTTCTTCACTGTCTAACCTCCACTAAAGCATCTCATGCCATTAAATAGGTCCACAACGAGATTTGTGGTAGACACTTCAGTGGTAACTCAGTTGCCAAGTGCATCCTTCACTTGGGCTATTATTGGCCCACTCTTCATCAAGACTGTAGCGACTATGTTTGGTGGTGCATCAAGTGCCAGCAGCATGCTAACTTGCTTCACCTCCCTAGCCATGCCTTACAAGTCACTCAGGATTTTTGGCCTTTTTCACAATGGGGCTTAGATCTCATCGATGAGATTAACCCTCATTCGTCTCTTCATCATCAGTCCATTATCACTGCCACTGAGTATTTCACTAAATGGGTGGAAGTTATTCCCCTCGTCTCCACAAAAGCCAACAAAATTGTCAACTTTATCAGCACCCACATCATCTATCATTTTAGTGTACCTCACAAAATCATCACCGACAATGGCAAGTCATTCAAAAACAAAACTATCTAGAAACTTTGTGACTCATTTGGCATCAAGCTCAGCTTCTCTTCGCCTTACTACCCATAAGCAAATGGGCAGGCTAAGGCTTCCAAAAAAATCTTAACTAAAATTCTCATGAAGGTGGTCAATGACACTGGAAGGGATTGGCACATTCACATTCCCTTCGCTTTGTGGGCCTACTTATTAGCATCCAAACCTCTATGGGTGCTACACCTTTCTCTTTAGTGTACAAAACAGAGGTTGTCCTACCTCTTGAAGTACAGATCCTGTCTCTCTGCATCTCTCTACATGACATTCCTTCTAACGATGACTTTTGTCAAGATCGATTAGCTCAACTTGAGTTACTCGATGAATGTCATCTTGTTGCCCTCAACCATCTCCATGTCTATCAAAATTGCATCAAATGAGCCTATGACAAAAATTTGAGAGAATGAGATTTCAAAATCAGAGACCTCATCCTAAAATAAAATCAACACGTGACCAATATGGAATGAAGTAAACAAGGTAAATTCGCTCCTAATTGGCTCAGACCTTACATCATCACACACAAGTATGGGTCAGGGACTTATCGTCTGTCTTCTCTTAAAGGCCGACTAGAACCTGAGCCCCTTAATGCCTTGCATTTATGACTATTCTACTGTTAGTCGAGTACTCGTTCACTTGACATTTAACTTGAGCTCATCCCTTGAGCAATCCCTGTCCTCTTAATCCTCATTTCTTTCAACCCTATTTCCCTAAAACAAACCCTATGTAACCCTTTTATAAAAGGGAGCCCTTAAACTTCTATAGTCTTGTCCATGACTCACAATTCTATCAAAAATAATTTGATGTCAAAATATCAAAAGGTCATAAATTCTAAATGCAGACTACTCCCTCGAAGGATAGCTACATCATCATTGCTGTAATTAAATAGATTGCTCCATTGAAGGAAAACTATTCAAAGCCCTCAGAAAAATATATAAAGGAAAAATATAGACCACTCCCTCGAAGGATGGCTATGCCTAAACATCTTTCTACAAACAACACTCTCTTAGAAGCTTCCCGCATCGATCAGCTTCACAAATGACCACAAAACAAAATGACATCCCCACATAGACTTTTTGCATTGATCAGTCTGCTCAAAAAAAATAAAAATAAATGAATATATATATATAATGTCATGGGCTTGACTTATAATTGTTCTTAGGGTCTCCTATAAAAATGGGCAAAGTTATCCCCACTAAAAAGAGTTACCCTATCCTACCATATCACATCACCTACTCAAGGGATTTTGAGCTCATTTTAATGTCAAAGTGATTTGATTACTTCTCTAACACAACCAATGGTCAATGACCTAATCCATGAACGGGGATTTTGTTTCTAAAACCCCCTACCTATGCTATCATTATGGTCCTTGTCAATGAAAGAGCAACACGCCTTTCACTTCTTATCCATACCTTTGGTCACATTCAACCAAATCACTTTCCAACCAAACCAAAACCAATCAAACCACTTCTTTGACCACTAAACATTCTCATAGCCTATTCACACTAGTTTCTGTGGACACCAATACACATGGAAACTATCAACCACACAATTTATGTCAAGCATAAACCATTACTTGCTGAAACATAAACAGACTCATTTCATTTTTAGCATACATCCATCACCCAATATGGAAAATTACTAGGGGTGAAAGACCACATAGCCAATGTTACAGAATACACCATCACATAATATGGAAAAGGCTATAACATCATCTTGCCCTCATCATTTATAACCTGACTAGACCAACCTATCAACCTAGTCTGAACTACATTGGTCTGAGGCCCTTCCAATAGGGGCTATGTAAGCATCACTCAAATTAAATGATGTCTTCTAGGGTTAGCTTGGACACATCCATTTGTTTGTTTATCTGATGGACAAACCATTTTAACCTTTGACCATGATTTAACCTAGTCCAAACCAATCATCAACCACTTTGACTCCTAGCCTAAACTACATTGGTCTGAGGCCCTTCCAACAAGGGCTATGTAGGTAGCACTTAGATTACATGACATTTTTTGGGGTTAGCTCGGCCACATCTGTTTGTTCATTTATCTGATGGACAAACCATTTCAACCTTTGACCATGACTTAACCTAGTTCAAACTAATCATCAACCACTTTGACTCCTAGCTTGAACTACATTGGTTTGAGGCCCTTCCAACAAGGGCTATGTAGGCATCACTCAAATGACATCACATCTTCTGGGGTTAGCTCGGCCACATTCGTTTGTTCATCTATCTAATGGATAAACCATATTACCTTTTAACCATGACTTAACCTGACCAAACCAATCATCAACCATTTTGCCTCCTCATCTAAACTACATTGGTCTGAGGCCCTAATGACAAGGGCTATGTAGGCAACACTCAGTTGACATGACATCTTCTGGGGTTAGCTCTACCACATCCATTTGTTCATCTATCTGATGGACAAACCATATTACCTTTGACCATTACTTAATCTAATCCAAACCAATCATCAACTAATCATCAACCATTTTGCCTCCTAGACTGAACTAAATTGGTCTAAGTCCCATCAAATAGGGGCTATGTAGGTAGCACTCAGATGGCATGATGTCTTCTAGGGTTAGCTCAGCCACATCCATTTGTTCATCTACCTAATGGACAAACTATCTTACCTTTGACCATGACTTAACCTCGTCTAACCTATCCATAACCGACCCTCTTCCTCCCTTTTATGGAGAACTACATGGGCCTGAGGCCTTAACAACAAGGGCTATGTAGGTAGCACTCAGTTGACATGGGGTCTTCTGAGGTTAGCTTAGTCATTCCTTCATCTATCCATCTAATGGACCAACTATCTCAACCCACCTGGACCAACAACCTTGGAGATCACGACTATCTCCTCTGACCACGACCACTTCCGAGACAACTATGCCTTGGTTGTTTTGATTGCATATATGCTACCTCATGAATGGTTAGCAAAATTGTCTGCAACCTACATTTTGACCCTCACAAGTATTGGATCATGAACAAGTTGATCCCCACTACTTGTGACATTTTCATATTTTCCAAGAGCACTTCCTAAGCTCAGGATACTTGGAACACGACAACCATTGGAGCTATAGCTTGGATCGAATAACCCAATTAGCTATGACTAAATGTTGGGGCCTGATTATCTCAATTTTGGCACTCCTTGACCCTTAACCTATGACAATTTGACCTGACCATCTCATGAAGTGGTATGCGCATAATCTCAACTATTGCAGCGTTCACACTCAACCTTCACCATATCTATCCACTATCTATCAAATCAACACCCGATTTTAGGTTCCCTTCCCTTGATGCCTGCTTTGAGGGGGAATACCTCATCCCATCATCGGGGAAACCTACATTCATTTTTGTCTTGCAGTTCATTAGAACAACCAACAAGACAAAAACAACCTTATCCCATACTTGGGGCAGCTTACTCCTATTTTTGTCTTACAGTTCATCAAGAACAACCAACAAGACAAAAAGGGGCAAATGTAGACACCAAAATCATGTCTACTCCTTGGTCGACTCCCCCTTGGTCCCCTTGGTCCACTTCTAACACATTTCTAACCCACACACTTGTTAATTTAAAATAAATTAACTATTTGAAATTAATAACACCTCCCTTGACACCTCATCCATGACACCTCACCCTTAGACACACCCCGCCTTGGATACCTCCCCTTGGATGCCTCCCATCACCCTATGACCAATTTATGACCTATTTCAACCCTCTCATGGTTATTTAATCCACCTTCGACCATTTTCTAAATGGAAATTAGACCTGGCAATTGCAAGAATGGGTAAAAGGCTAATTTTAGCCTCTTTTCCCATTCTTCAACCATCGACATCGGTCAGTATCGGCTGATGTCGATAGTATCGCTGATGCCAGTTTCTTTAAAACTATAATCTGACCACTATTTAACCCTTGCAAATGTGAATTCTCTTGCTCCAAGCTTCAAGCTCTATCACTCCTCAAATTCTTGCAGGCATCAATATTTCAATAGCACTCTCCAGGATCAGAGGTTCTGCACCAGTCATTCTACACTGGATTGAAGATTACACGACATCTCCAACATCAACCACAATGGAGACAGACCTCCTACACCCTTGCCTCTCCATCCACAACTAAGTATTTGTATTGGTCTTATTTTATTGTCCTTTTAAATACATTAGCAATCAGACTACTGCCCATTTCCAAGCATTCTTGACACAACCCAATCTGTTCTTCCCAGAGAGGCTGAAAAGCCTTCTCTCACCCTTATCTCCTTTTTGCCTCTATCCTCCATCTAATCTCTCATTTAGGCCATACTTTTTGCCTTGTAAACCCAACACAAGCTATCAAACTCTCACAGACCTCCCAAACCATTTTGATTGACTACAAATAGACCTGAAGCTCGTCCAAAGCCCCATTGCCCCGACTGATGCTGGCCACTAGGCCCATTTCCTCTACTGACATCGACAGACTAACCGATGCCAGCGACCTTAACCAACTGATGCCAACAGAACTACCAACGTTGGTGACTATGGAAGATAGATTGCCACATATAGGTATGCATTTATTTCTATTTCTTTTGTTTAGTCTTTTATAATTTCCTTTTCTAGCAGCATTCTATTTTTTTATCAACCAGTGGACTGTCACCCTTCCAAGAAGTCTTTATAATTTTGGGATCAAGCATTGCTTGGTAGTCCACTACCTACCTCTCTAACAATTTTCTTGTTTAAAGCTCTCTCATCTATAGGTGTCATCCTCCACAACCAAAGAGGAGCTCTTTTAGTCATCTGGATACGGTGCGCAGACCTCATTCGGGTATCATCTAACCCTTGACCATTACTCTAGTTTCTTTCATCTTCTGAATGTGGAAAAGCAAAAATAGTTAGAAACATTATATTAAAAATAGCAGTAAAATATCATAATATTTATGTAATATTCCAAAGTGTATTTTAGGCTAGAATATCCCTACAAACCCTCAAGACCAACCCCATAACAAGGTCACCTTAACTGGTAATAATTATTTTCTAAATGTAACTCCATGTAGCCCTAGAAAAGGGGTCTTTAATACCTATAAATCTTGATTTCTATCTTTTTAGGTCTCAAACACTAGTTTACCACCTCCAAAAGCTTGCCACCAACCTCTCAAGTGATGAAAATCCTAAAATAGTGTCTAAAATACCCTAAAATATTCAATACTATATAATGTAACCTTTGAATGAAGATACATTAGCTAAATGTTCAATTTTTTGTCCTCAACTTTGGTTCCAATGAAGGTTTCCTTCTCCAAAGGGTGCAAGCTAAGTGTTTTCATTCTTAAACTCATAAATTTGATTTCATAAAACATGGTAACCTCTCAAATGATCATAATACCTCTTTTATGCCTTTCTTTCCCACAAATTCTTCCCAAAGTGGGGCACTCCACTATGGGGTAAATTAAAATATTTGAAAGTACCTTTTTCTTATAATTCACTTATCTTTTAAAAATTTCCCCTTCTTAAGTCACAACTCAAGCTAGAATAAGTTGTTAACATCTTCAACGTTTTGGAAACTTGAAAATAATGATATTATTTTAATTTAGAAAAAGGGGACGTTAAAATTTTCCACCTTTGGAAATCAAAAGTTCTTTTTATTTCTTTCATAAATAAGTTATTTATATGTAAGACTTGATCCAAAAATTCTAATACTCTTAGGGTCTAAATCCCCTAATAAACATTAACTTCTAATAGGATGTGCCTACGGGACTAAATTTTGACTCCAAGGATAAAGATATTACATTTTTCAACTTACATTAGGTTTGGTCACTCTTTTAGTCTTGACTTTGAATTCTTAGGCTTCATATGTAGTGGATAAGTTATTTTCTATTTTAACTATTAAATTTATATCAAATAATTAGTAGACTTCTATTAATATTATGAAAGATATATAAATTTATCTATTTCATGTTAAAATATTAATATCTCTTAGTGTTAAATAGGGTGTGTTCCCTATGTTGTATTTATATAATGTGATCTATATCATAAATATAACATCTAATATATAAGGTTATTAAATCATATAGGGCTTACTATATAAGCCTCTAGAGAACTATGTTAGGGATGTTAAAAAATATATTTTTTTTGTGAAAACATTATTGAGAACTAATTTATATGTGTGAAATATTAGAGTTAAAACTACATTAGACCATGATTTTATAGATTGGATATATAGTAAATAAAATATAACGAGATTATGTTTAGGGAATATGTTTTAGGGTCTTAAATTTGTAAATCATCTTGTAGGCTTGTAAACACTCTTAGTACATTTAGACCTTATTAGAGGTGTATTATATTAGATAGGATTATCATTTTTTGTTAATATTATTTCTATAAATAACATAATTTTAGGGGTAAATAAAATTATGAAATGTTTTAATAGTTTTGGGAATATTGGGGTTTTATTATTAATTTAGTTAAAGGGTCTAGATTGATAAATCAATAAATAATATACAATAATTAATCTACTAATTTGTGAAATTTATTTGTAATTAGAGTTTTTTTAAAAAAATTATAATAAGAGGGAGAAAATAAGACTTAGCTTAAACTGTGTTGATCCAACTGAGATAGGGTCTGATATTCATTATGCGAGCCCAGGACATTATCATAAATAGGATTCTAACTTTCATTTTATTATTATAAAAGAGTGTTGAAGGTGGACAAGAGTGGAACCAACACTATAGTCCTTTTTTAACACTATTGTCCTAAGGATTTGAGCTTTCTAGATTTTTCTCAGTAGGTTTGTGTGATCCTATCTATGAATTTATGAAGCCTTGTTGTCAGCAATGTTCCCTATAGAGATGATTTCATTCATTTCTATGCCTTTGATATACTTGAATAAAACTTTAGAAAATAGGTAAAAGGGGTTAGTGTGTGTAATATTAATTAGATGTGCTTCACACCCTATGTGTGGGAATGCTACCTATATACCAATACTTTGAAGAGGGATCAAGCCATATGTAGTTCTCCATTTGAAAGTGCTTGGTGAAATTTTGATATGAAAATGCAAGAAATGACAGACTGGATGTGCTTGAGGATAGATAGGAGATTTAGGTGTGATTAAGACTATTTTGGATGGATGTACGTAGAAAATAGGGAAGATTGCGTAAGTAGTTTCACTTTTATTCTTTCTTACTTGATAATATTTATCAACCCTTTCCAAATGATCTTTTAATAGGCTTATATAATGATCTATTGGTTATATATTGAATTTACTCACATTAGCTCATGTTAGGACAATAAGGAAAAGGATGGGAAATAAAAAAAATTGACTGTTGGGGCCAAAAATGAGATTGGAAAATAGCACCAAAAGTAGACAAGAATGGCATTGGTGATATTGTCTTGGGTAGACAGAACTTGTGGGGGGGGGTGGATTGGTCATGAAAAAAGTATCATAGCTCAGCTAAGATCATGTTCAAAAGGCTATGGATGGTTGAAAATCAATGAAAATAATCCTATGAGGGTCATGAGTGAAAGTAAGAGTGACCTATGGGTTCGGTGCCATTATCCATGCTCAAGTTACCAATTGTTTCATTTTATATGACTACATTTACCCCCCTTTATTCTAGTGATGGAATAAAGTGAAATATTAGGATAAAGGAAAAATAGAAAATGTACCTAAACTTAATTGCAAGGGTGAAACCCATGAATCTATGTGATGTTGGGTGTGCATAAAGAGAGAACATTATGAAGTATAAATATGAAAGTGAGAACAAAGAGTAGATCGGTTCTTACTAGATATGTTATGTCTAAAATAAGAATGTATAAAGCTAGGTAAGAGAGAGAGAGGAAGAGAAAGGAATGAATACACTTCACTGGGTATGTGAACCAATACAAAACTTATTATGTTTTTGAGTGATGTTGGATGTGTGTAGAACCAAGAGTAATATCACAAATGGAGTTGAGTGCTCAATTCCCTAGAAGTGGCTCAAGAATGCAAAGGTTGGCCTTTTGGCTCTATCATCTCCCACTAAGTGAATCTGGGTGGTCATACGTGTGTTGATCAATGTTTGGACTATGTTTCATATGAGATGGATCTTAAATACCATGAATATGCTGTGATCTAACAATGTTGGTATGGATAGCTAAATATATGTTAGAAATTAGGCCACTCTTAGCAATTTTGAAAAATGGAGATTAGGCCTATATGAAAGCCACTCTAAAATTGAGAATCTAGCTTATATGGAAGCCACTTTGGAACTTGAGAACTCAAAATTTAGGCTTGTATGAAAGCTAAACCAAAATGATGGAAACCAATTGTAGATGGAGGAAGGCATGTAATTGTTGAGAATATCTGGGTAATGCTAAATTTGGAAAGAAAGAAAACAAATGTGTCATGCACATTGCCCCCAATCACTGGTGTCTAAAACATGGATTTTGATCTAGAAGTTGTACCAACTACCCTATCTAAAACTATAAGTGAGAGCCATCATGTTGCACATGATGTTCCCTATATCTAGATTCTCTGAGCAAAATTATATTGAAACTACTAAATTTAGTCTAAATTGTGGTTGATAAAACTATAATTGAACTTACCTTTCTATCTATTTTTGGAAAATATTTTTTTTTATGTTTGTACAAGAGCATTATAAATGGATAGTAATGCAACTAGCACTATAGTCTAGTCTTAGTGTTATTGTCCTAGGCTAAATCTGATGATTTTTCTAGATTTTTGACTATCTACCTAGTTTGTTCTGACTAGTTTGATGTCTGGTTACTGTTCTAGGTGTTATAAATGTTGTTGTTTCAACCATTAGGAGCTTTGATCTCTATGACAAAGCCCCTATTTGTTACCCCCTCTTTTGAGGGTTAAAATGAAGACCTTGGCATGACTACCCTTAGAATAAAGAACCATACAAGTGTGTTATGTTATAAAAATACATGATATAACAATGATAATTAGTAAGATATCTCAAGATATAACATGATTTATATTAAGAGATTGTTATATCAATAGGGATATGCTTAGATAGATGTAACAATGTAATAATATGTGCAATGTATTGAACTATAATTTAAATTTTGGTTAGTTTTTAGTTGGAGGGATGGAGCATGATGTCCATCATGGCATCCAAAAAAACATAAATAATGTATGGTATGGATCATGGAATTGTAAACAATGAGAATCAAACAAGAAACAAGCACATAATGAAAGAAGTAAGAAGCCTACAAGAGTGGCCAAGGGGCCAAGCAAATAAGGGACATGTGCACATGTCACTAAAACTAGAAAGCAAGCATGCAAGGCATGTTCAAATTCCACATACATATACAATTAAAACAAGTAAGGTTGGCATGAAATCCACAATCACATGGAAGAGTATAGATAAAGGACATTGTGAAATATTGTAAGGCACACACATAAATAAAAGCAAAGGACATTGACAAATGTCCTAAGGTACATACAAGAGACAAATAAGAATTGAGAAATGAAATCATATCAAGCTAATGCTAAGTAATAAAAAAATCATGTAAGAAACTAGAATTACAAATACATCTAAATAATCAAAGAAAGAAGTGAATGTATGCAAGACATGTGTGGTACAAGACTAGGTATATGCTAAGCAATACATAATTATTATATACTAATGAGTGGTGATAGAGTAATCTATGTATACTAGTGAGTAATGTACATCAACAAGATAACTAGAGTGTGTGGTGTAGGAATGACATAACCTGGATGGTTTAGTCACGTAGAGGATGCCCCTAGTGGGTATGTATAACTATGTGAGTCTTGAATGTATAAGTAGGATTCCCCATCAATTGGTAGAGTGAAGCACTCAAGGAGTTGGAAGTCACTAAACATACTCAAATAATATCAAGTGAAGTAGGGTAATGTAGATAAATTGATAAATAATATCATAAAATCAATAAATGTAAGTCTAGCATAATAGTAGAAATTTAAAGTATGGATGATGCATACAATCAAAGTATTTTTGTTTTTTTACATATTTGAATGTTTTTATGTTTTGAAATGTTAAATTGTTTTTGAATTTTTGAAATATTTTAAATATGTACAATTAATCATAAGAAAATATATATAGGTATTTGAAATGAAGCTATACACTATCATATGAATAAATCAATATGTACACAATGATATCAAAGGCTAGGCTAAAGGGATAAAAGGGTCCAAGGATGGATCTCACTAGGGATGGAGATGGAGGAAAGGATAATAACCATCATTAAATGACTCAAGATCATCATGATAAGTATCATCATATGGTGTATATTTTGTGTACATGGTGTCATCCTATTGAAGGTGAATTGAAGGTTACTCTGGTGGTGATGTTGATTCTCCTCTAGGACATTTAACTTGGGTAGTAAATTGCTATGGTGGAAGTGGTGAAGCTAGTCCTGTTGGTGCTATAATATGAATAATACCCTAAACCTATAGTTTATCTAATCTCTTATGTAAATTTATACATGAGTTTGTATCATGACCTGTGATCTTATGAAAAAGACAAAATGGGTGACCATCTTGCTGTGATAATTTACTAATAGATCTATGTCATACTATAGGTAGTTTGATTAATCCATGATCAAATAATATCTATAGTATAATATACGATTAGTGTTGTGTGTTACCTACATAAATATTAATAACTAGATCTATATCTATAGAGGTAATAATGTGAATTATATGTTTTAAGTGATTTATCTATGACCATGAATATGGATTATATCTTAAGAGTATAGTGTGAGATACTAAGAATGATGTAGGATGTCTAATGAGAGATTTAGAGTCATATAGATACTCTCCTAGGCCTACTAGTGTAAATATCAATCCACATGAATAATCATCTGAGTGTGGGTGTCATATCATCATCTGAAGAAGCCTGGGAATCTATATCAACATCATGCACATATGGTAACTCAAAATTTACCACAAGGGGTAACTATGATATGGGAGTTTCATTAGCTATTGTAGTAAAAGATAATGGTGTTGTGAGATTATCTATAACTAATAGAGTGATTTTATATATAGAATAAATTGGTACTACTATAAATATTGTTAGTGAATGTATAATTGTAATAGGTGTAGGAATCATGATTGATGGAGTAGTTAGAATGGCTGAATCTACTATGACTAGCTAAATATTTGGAGCTAAGGGCACAATTGTAAGTGGAGTGAAAGAATTGCCAGTATCTCTAACCTCATATGTATGTATCTAATCAAGATAAATGTAATGAGGTGGTGGCTACACTATGAGATGAGGTGTCTCATTTGGTGAAATAGTCAAAGATGACTCTATAGTTTGATAGTATCTAAATGGATGATTATCTATTAGACATGTGTATAGGTATCCTTCATAGAGAAACTTAACACATCAATGAATATTAGAATAACTTCCCCCATAGTGTGTATCCAAGGTTTTCCAAGTAAAATATTATAATGAAGAGAACCTGGCATGACCTAGAACTATGCAGAAAGAGTTATGGGTCCTACCATGATATCTAAAGTAATCGTGTGTAATGTCTATCATGGTATATCATTAAACCCTCTAATTTTATTATATGATTTTTTCATGGATTCCATATATATTCCCATGGTCTATAAGAATGTAATATTTCATATATTAAGTCCAAAACTAATATCAACTAGAAACTCTCTTAATTGCACTACTTTTAACTTGAGCTTGTATGAATAGTGGTAAATTTTGATCAATAACTATCTAAGATGGAATATCATCGTTATAAAAATTAATATCATATTCAATAGATTTTAGTGTGTTGACCATTGATGAAAAATAAGAAGGATCTAAATAAATGGGAATAAAAGTTTGGGTGAGTGCCTGATAAAGAATGTCCTTAAACACATTGGCTTTCTAAAGCAATTATAACATGGAAATTTTAGCTAGAGTTTTTCTCAACTAATAAAAACTATCATGTGCCTTATGTGGATCTACCCATGTGGGTGGGTTAGGCCTTAGACAAGAAGGAATGGGAGGATGGCAGGGCTTCTGAGTAGGTGGGGAAGGCATGGTAGCATGTCAAGTAACAGCTCTAACCACATTATCTACTATCTATATAGGACTAGTAGTGGCTACGAGAGGATATCAAATATAATATATAGGGTGAGGTTGAAGAGGGACAAAGGGTGTCAACTTATCTCTATGGTGATGGGTAGTGACTTGGGGTAGGGTAAAATGGAGCATGAAACATGACTCAGCATGGGATAGAGGCTCTAAGGGAGGTAATCCAAAAGATATCCTAGTATGTTGTTTAATAATAAATTTCTTAACATCATCCCATATTATGAAAAATAAGCATGAAAAACAAAGAATGAATATTCGTAATAACATATGATAAACTTCATCATTCATGTACATGATAAGACCAATGATGGTTTTTTTATTTTGTATAAGAAATGTAAGAAATATTTGGAAATAAGTGAGATCCATTTTTGAAATCTAATTTTAGAATGTAAGGTGATAGATCAAAAGTATTAGGACCTAGTGTATGTAGCTAGGGGTTTTAAAAATTATTATTTTTACAAATTACTATGAAATTGTGAATTTAAAATTGAATTTTTGAGTAAAATATGCAACTAAAAATTTAGAAAATTATTGGAAGAAGCTTGATTGAATAGGACCTAGTATGTGCAACTAAGGTTTTAATAAATATATATTTTTTAAAATTAATATTTAATTTTGAATTTTTAATGGATTTTATAATATAAATATGCTAGTAAAAATTTAGAAAATGATTGGAAAATAACAAAATTACTGGGACCTAGTATGGGCAACTAGGGTTTGAAAGGAATTTATTTTAAATTACTAAAAAAAATTAAAATTATATGATAATTTATAATTTAAATATTCAAGTGAATAATTATTAAATTAATTTAAAAATCAACTAGGAATTTACCTTAGGGTTTCTAGGGTTTTTGGGTACAAATGAAGTAAGTCAGGTTCACCAAATGTTTTAACAATTTTGGGAATATTGGGGTTTTATTCCTAATTTAGTTAAAGGGTATAGATTGATAAATTAGTAAATAATATGTAGTAATTAATATAGTAATTTGTGACATTTATTTTTAATTATATCTTTTCTAAAAATAGTAATAAGAGGGAGAAAATAAGACTTAGCTTAAACTATGTTGATCTGACTGAGACAGGGTTTGATATTCACTGTGTGGGCCTAGGACACTATCATAAATAGGATTTTGAATTTGATTTTATGATTAGATAGGAGAATCAAAGGTGTATAGGAGTGTCACTAATGCTATATTCCTTGTTTGACACTATTATCCTAAAGATCTAAGATTTTTGGGTTTTGTTTGACAGGTCTGTGTGATCATGTCTATGAATTTGTAAAGCCTCAATGTCAACAATGGTCCCTATAGATATAATTTTATTTGTTTTTATGACTTCAATGTACTTTAATAAAAAAATTTAAAATATGGATAAGGGGTTAGTGTGTGTAATATGCATTGGACATGCTTCACACCCCATGTATGGGCACGCTGCTTGCATACCAATACTTCAAAGAGGGATCAAGCCATATGTTGTTCTCCCTTTGAAAGTGTTTGGTAGAATTTTGATATGAAAATGCAAGAAATTATAGATTGTATGTTCTTGAGGATGGCTAAATACTAATGTGAAGATTTGGGTGTGATTAAGACTGTACTGAATGGCTATATGTAAAGAATAGGGAAGGTTGCTTGAGTGGTTTCACTTGTGTTCTTATTTTCTTGATAATATATGCCAACCCTTTCCAAATTATCTTTGAATGGGATTATATAGTCATATATTGGTCATGGATTGAATTTTATCATGTTATTCTAACAAGGAAAAGGATGGGAAACTAGAATAAATTGACTATTGGGGCTAGAAATCAACTTGGATAACAACACCAAAAGCTAATAAGACTGGTATTGGTGCTATTATCATAGTGTGGCACTATTATCCTAGGTAAATGGGACTTAGGGGGATGGATTGATCATGAAAAGAGGGTCCTGGCTTAGCTAAGATCAGGTTTGGAAGGCTATGGATGACTAGGAATCAATGAAAACAAGCTTATGAGGGTCATGAGAGCAAGCAAGAGCGTCCTATGGGTTGGGTATCATTACCCATGATAAAGTTATCAATTTTTGCATTTTATATGACTACATAAAATGTTGATTATGATACCTTGAAGTTTTATGAGGTTCAATTGAAATTATTAATGGTGATAGGATGTTAAATCACATTCTTATATAAATGTATGATTGTGATGATTTATCACACTACACATATTTGTATAAATTACTTATATGTATTTCTTTGTGATTCATGAAATGTTAGTGTGTTATACATTATTATGATATGTGTTAAAAAATAATCCATGTTTTATTAGTGTAAATTTATAGTACTACACTCAACATCAAAGAAACATTTGTATCACTAAAACGTTTAGTATCTAGCTTATTTTATAAAAAAAATTGATTTTTATAAGATTACATGAATGAAGTACTTACGAAATGTGGATAATTTTTTGGTTGTGTTATGTTATTGATTTATCTTATTTTGGCTAAAATGAACTTATAATGATAAAATTTAGGAAAAGTCAAATTATATAAGATATTCAACTCACATAAAAATCAAAGTGTAACTAGTATAATATTACCAATTTATTATAGTTTAATATTTATGGAAATACTAATAAAATTGAGCATATAGCTCATTTTGGGTATATACAGGTTTATGACAAGGTACATTAATCAATAGATATATAAATAATACTATGGATGCTTAATTATAGAAACAAAGTGTTTATGTACACAAAGATAAGATCAACACATCGTAGATAACTATAGTAGTCTGAAACCATCCACTAAAGTATGGAAATTTATGTGAGGTATGTACTAATCTGTAATAGTTCTAGTCTATTATTATTTTATTTACTCACACATTTTGGCACAAGACCTAGAAATTATTTAAAAGGTGTTACCAAGATATCTAGTGAAAAAAATAGGTCTAAAGAGATACCTAGACATCTATGGAAAAATTGAGATGCATGTGGAAATTCAAAACCATTGATTAAAGAAGGGAACAATACTTGAAGGTTTTAGTGTTAGAAACTTATGGTATACCTTTGCCTATGTATAAAATATATGTTTTTTTGTAACTGTACCATCCAAAACTCTATAATGATGATTATTTTCTTATCCCTGATTTTAAACCCTAACTCTTTACACTACAAGTTGAATTCACCAATAATGCAAAAACTAGGAAAAATGAATGGGTTGAGTTGCCCTCAAGCATACACTATGTCCAAGTGTTTCTTAAGTATCTAATACTATGAAGAGTGAAATCAAACTAAACATAGTTCTCCAACCTAGTTGAGTGTGTGTAATTAATGTAGTATTAGTATGTAATGCAATACTTTGTATATTTTTAACACTTGAAAACCTATGATTTGAACTTAATGGGTATTGAGACTTATTTCAAGTAATATAGGAGCATCACCAATGATAGTGAAAATATAGTTTTAATAATCATTATTAAGGTTTTTGGTCTTAGATGAGTGTGAGGGGTCTTGTAAGGTCCCATAAGAAGGCTTTAAGTGTTTAGAATTCATTTTTGTATGGTATTTATACATTTTGGTGTTTTCCCACCAAAAATAAAAATTTGAAAATTTGAATGTATAAAGGGGCCTAAGGAGAGTTTTACTGGTCTTTGAATAACTTCAAGATCATTATAAGGTCCTAGACTATATTTGGGAATGTATTTTAATGTCTAAATTCCTATTCCAATATAAAATTAAACCTTGTAAAGATCAAATAATTTGTATAACTCCTATTTATATGTGGAATTAGTCTTTTAATATAATTTCATGTTGAGAAACACATGGGGAACATTGTATTCATGTGAAAGGATAATAATAATGTGCATAATATTAAGAAAGAGGCAAGATAATAGAGAGATATTTGATGGAGACTGGAAAAGGATTAAAAAATAATGTTTGTAAGAGTGATCAAATTATTTGAGAGAAAATTGGTCCAAGAAACCAAGTTTAGATAATTCATTGTAAGTGATAAACTCCATACCATTAATAAAGGTCAAATTGAGGAAGATGACATGTTTTTATAAGGTTCTTAAAGGATTTTTGAAGATGTTAGTAGGATTTTAGGCCTTTAGTAGGATTTTTAAAATATGAATATGGTGTCCAAGTATTTTTAAGCTATTATTGGATTATATTTGAATAAATAATAGTGTGGTATAAGTATTGAAGTCTTGTGATTGTTAGAAGAATCCATGAATGAGGAAAGAAGGTGTTAAATTCCATATATAACCTTGTATATTTGAATTCATATTGAATAAATACTTCTCCAAGATTTGTGAATCATGTTTTCATAATTAATTGAATGTTATTGATGTGGTTGAATATTATTTGAAGTATTTATACCATTAAAACATGAATTTATAAGTTACATACTTGAATAGTTTAAAATAGGGTTATGGGATGATGAAAAACACTCATTTTACAATTTTTTTCATATTACATGAAGTTTTTTGGGAATTTATAAGGGTTTATGGAGGTAGGAAAGGCCAAAAATAGCCATTAGGTTTCTTTGAAACCTTCTCAAAATCTCAAAAATGAATTTTTATTATTCTCAACTTATACACAGATTTAAAGTTTCTTATTTTAGTGAAAATTGAATAAATTTTGATTAAACTATCTAAATATAATAATAATTTTAGATAAATTATATTATAAGGTCCTTTAAGGTAATAATAAATTCTCATCATGATTGGAGTTATATGGAAATAGTTATTATAAAATATAGTCCATATATATTGGAAAATATGTCCTAAATCCCACTTAAGTTGTGTTAGGTAAGTTTTAAGTTCATGTAAAGGATAAAAGCTATTGAGTTATGTGTGTCTACAATGAATGTGATGATTAAAATCCTAAGAATCAATAAAATATAAGGATTTGTGTAATTTCATATCTTGAAGTCCAATTAGGCCCAATTAAGCCTACTAGCCCTTTGAGAAATCTGATGTATATTCAAACCAAACAGAGAGAAGGACAATGCAAGTTGTATATAATGTATATTATGAATTAAGAAACCTAGAAAATGTTTTTAATATTAGATTAGGTCTCATATCTTGAAAAGAGTTATTTAATGCTAGTTTGGTTTTGTAGCCTTTTGGGGTAATTGTGTTCATTAAATTGTCTAATGGGGGAGTGAATCCTTGTATTAAGTTACCTAACATCAAATTAGTCTATTAAGACTCTTTATAACCATAATGAGTATGAATTAATAAAAATTTGTCTACAATAAAGATAATCCATGTTAAGAACCCTTTCACTAAGAGCTTATTGGTAATTTGATTAAGGTTACAATCAAGAGACAAGAAATATGACCTATATATATGGCCAACACACCCCCTTTTCATAAAAAAATGGGGGACCCTTATTTTTTAAAAATTCATAACCAGATTTTGGGACCCATTCTCATATTTTATTTGGGTCCACATGCACTGAATCTCTAAAATCCTAGGTTGCCCTATTTTTTCTTTACCTCCCTAAAAAAATGATGTGGATGATAATAAGTGGATCCAAATAGTAGACCTCATTAGTTTTTAAAATATACTAACATGCATCCCATATATATTTCATGATTAGGATGGACACTCTTGCCTTGAATGTCTAACATGTTAATTTTGTAGGCTTGCCCTTATTCATAGGTTCCCAAAGTCTCAGTCCTATTCTTAGTGTATTTGACCCTAGAGTCCTATGTGGCATTGTATATACTAAATAGTGGACAAGTGAGCAATTAATTTATAATCCATCCTTTCTCTTTCATGTAGTATTTTTTTAAGATTTATAAAGGTTATTCCATGTGTCAAAGTCTTGGCACTACATGGATTGAGGATATTTGGCTAAGGGATAGTCAGAGGTTTCATAATAATGTCACACAACCATTATAAAAAAATTTAGTCTATCAATATGATAGGTATGTTAGATGTTGAGAGGGCCTAATCTATTTAATAAGTACCACATGGTGTATTATCAGAGGCATCAATCTCCCAATCTTGACAAAGATGCCACAGACTGAGAGAGATTGATGCAATCAAGAAACACCAAGTGGCCTTAGGTTAGACACCATCACTACTCCATCCAATCACCCCATGCCAAAACTATAATGGTTAGTCTCCTAGATCTGATAGATATGTTAGATCCTAGGAGATCCCAGTCTAAGAAGTGGAGGATAAGTTAACTAGTGACATAGTGTTTAGTCTCTCAATCCTAATAAATTTACTAAAACCTAAGAGAGCCCAACTAAATAAAGAGATGCCACATTCCTTGAAGGTTAATAGTGCCCAAATTTGACCAATGAATCTCTCTCAGGTGTTATACTTATCAATCTCCTAGTCTGACAAGGATGTCAGAGCTTGAGAGAGATTGATGTAGTGAGGAGTGACACACAACCTATGGTTAGAAAAGTTAGTATCTTTATCAAAAAAAGATGTAATAATTTAGAAGATCCTAATGTATCATGGTATGACACATGGTATAATTAAGAATTTTAGAAACTGGACCCCCTAAAGCACCCAAGATGGCCATAATTAAGTATAAGTAGAACCACATGGGATAATTAGAGGATGACTCATGTCACTAGTTGAAAACTCATCTCCCACCAAAGATATAGTAATAAATTTTTGAATTAGGATTGGGTCTTGATTGTTAACATGAATACTAATCAGGATGTGAAAAATGTTTGCCTTAGATATCCTGATATAATTTAAGTATGAGGTGGCCACACACATATAATAATTTATACATTAATGAAGTGGGGAACTAGATTTTGATTAGACAAGTGAAAAATGTCACATTACCTTTATTGGATCTGGTAAGTGAATTTAATCATATATTCAAATTTAAATCTAGATTGGGAAATCAAGTTGAGTATTGAGCCACCCACTCAAATTTGAATTAATTACAGATGAGCAGACAAACACCATTAATGTAGGTGGGATGAATCTAAATTATTATAATTGTTCTAGGAAAGATCATTAGCTATCTTATCCTTGAGCTACCAAAATTTTCCTCCTTGATTTTCATTCCCACTTGCTGCTTTCACTACATTCTCTTATGGTTTAAGATTTTTACCAAATTTTATCCCACAAAAATGGACACTTCTTCTTTAAACCCCAAGGCTTATCCTAAATATAAGGAAAATATATTCTTGGATGGTTTGACTTAGTTTATGTACTATAATAAATTATTCAAGGCCATTGACATGATGCCTAAACAATCAATTACTGATGACAATGATAAAGTTGAGTTTGAAGATACCTTATGAGCATACCATAAGTGTGGCCTATAGTAAGACAAAACCAAGCTTAAAGTCCTCCCTTATACTAACTTATTTAAAAATATAATCCTCACTACTAGATGGGTGTAGGATGATGTTCATGATTGGGTATACTCAACTTGATCCTAGCACTAGATTTCTAATATCTTAGGTATGGCTTAAAAATCTTACTAAAATCTTCTAGAACCTAGTTTTTCATATGTTTTGGTGGTGTTTGTGGAATTTTGTCATTGATGCCAAAGGTACATCTTGTGAAGGTTAGTGTCAAATGTGACTAAACCTAGATGGTAGTGTGTTATGTGAAAAGGTGCATTAAAAAGAGTTTTGTCATGATATAAAGAGAAAGAGATAATTTGAAGGCAACTAATGTCTTATGGTTGCATAAAGCTATAGGTCATTGATGTCAAAGTGCATATGAATCCTATTCATGACATGAGGAGGTATGTGTATCAAAAAACTAATTAACATAGGCATTAAAGATTTTTTGGAACTATTTTAGCATGATAGTAAGGTATAAGATCATTCATGAAAGTTTTAGGGTGAGTCTATATGGGTAGGACCTTTAGTCTAGGTCTGCACCTAGACCTCTCTTAGACCCTACCTAGCCTAATGAGGTATGAAAATAAAATTTGAAGGTAAATATGAACATATGATAATGGAAAGAGGTGATATAAGTTGTTTTAGACATGATCATAAATATTAAGGTCAAGACTTGAAGTAAAAGTGCATGAATCACTATTTTAGGCCTTTTTGAGCTCATACAATGAGGCCTCAAACCCAATAAGCACTTTCAGATGTTCATTGGCACATGTAACATATACATGGGAATTTTAGATATTAATGAGATATGGGAAATGGTCCTATATAATATCTCTAGACATTGATTTTGGATTCAACGGGAAGTCCTTCATGAATAATCGTTAACACCAAAACCTATGTTAAACCTCCTTAAAACCCTAATTACGACCCAATGTGAAATATTTTTTTCAAAATATCTAAACATGGATGTAAATGTCTAGATAAATTATTATATCATGTATTAAACTCTCCAAATTACATCTAGGTGGTGGTGGTTAGTCATATGAGAGAGAAAATGTATAGATACAAGCTTATTTATAAATATGTTGTTGTAGCTCTCAAAAGTTGCATTGGTAAATAAAAGAAAATAGATGGTATAAGAAGATAGAGAATAATTTTACATGTCAATGATGATTTTTGGATAGGTTTTACCCTTTAAATATTCTAATTTGGTTATCCAAGTTAACCAGCCATAGACAAACCTAATGGTACAAATAGTGCAAAATCCAAGTAGAGATAAAAAGATAGATTTGAGGGTATATGTATGATACATTGGTAAAAAAAAGTGAATGAATAAGTTATTAATTAATTTTAAGTCATTTTAATTTTTTGGATAAGTATTAGATGTCAGTGTATATGGTGAAATTTATTTTCACAAAATCACCTCTCTAAGTCAGATAAGACTATGTGATTTAAGGTTATGAAATTGGTCTACAAGACCAATATTTAACATTAGACCATGTGAATTTTATATATTAGGATGTTATATAGATATAATATGACCATTTAAATTTATTATAAGTCATTAAAAGTATCTACACAGGTGTTAGAGGTCTAATTCACTAGACTAATTTTTGAGGTAAATTGATAGTTCTGAGTGAGTGAGTTGTAGAGATGTTCTTAAGTATTTATATCATACATGAAAGTCTTAAAATAATGTTTTTATGACCCTAAGGTTATGGATAATCTATCTACTTTTTTTATTTTTTTATATTTTAGTATTTTAAGGGTGTTTAAGCTTCATTTTTGTAAGATAAACCTTTTAGGTACATAGGCCTAATAGGGGAGTTTGTCCTAAAGGATCTTTCATGGTATGAAAAAAAATATAGGTCTAAAATATAATGAAAGAGGTAATTAGAGTCAATTTATAAGTGATTTAATGGATTTTTATTCTTTTAAATATTCATTTGGTCCTAATAATATTAAGTTTTGGCATTCAAAGAATATAACTAATGCAATTAGGTCTCCATGAGACCTAAAGAAGAAATGATGTCTAATTGAGTTGTTATAGACAAAAAGGGGTTAAAATTATATTTTAATCATGTTCATAAGGTTTTATAAGACCTATTTTATGTCATATCTAATAGGTTTAAGGTGTATGTCCAACCAAGTGGTGTGTGATCATGAGACTAATATATATACAAGGCAGTTTAGGCCTATTTATAGGTATGAAAAACAAGAAAATAAAATATTACATGGTTGAGTAGAAGGAGATATTGAAATGAGACCATAATATAATATTTAAAGTATGGTGACTAAAATTCATGATGTGGATAAATTGGTGTTGAGTTACTTAGGGAGTTGGTGCTTCCTTGCAAGTAAGTGCTTCCTAAAGCTTAGTCAAGTGGGTACTTAACTTTATTGGGGTTGGTGCTCCAAATTGAGTTGGTGATCAATAAAATTTGGTATTTTATTTTATATTACCATAGTATATTTCTATATATCATAGCATATTTTCTTCCCCTTAATGGTTTCTCACTCATATATGTGTTTTCTTGTGTTATGCTCATGTGAATGGTTCTTTATGCATTTTTATATCACTATATCGATTTCTTGGTTCAAGAATGTTAAAGGATAATTAAATTAAAGTATTAAAACACTAACTCATCCCCCCCCCTTAGTGATTATGATTAAAACAATTAGTATCAGAATCTAGTCCTCTGGATTAGGCTTAATAGCTTAAAGGAGATCCTAGAAGCATAATCATGTCTAGTCATCAAGTACAAGGAAGTTTCTCAACCAATAAGGATCCTCTCTTAAGTGGGAACAAATATGAATTTTGGAAAATTAGAGTGAATAACTATATAATGTCCTTATAATATGACATATGATATTATGTTGTTGATGTATTCACTCCACCTTCTACACCACCAATTGATGCAATAAGTAAGAAGGAAAGTGAGAATAATTCTAAGGAAATCAATGCCATCCTATGTGGTCCTTTAGAGGTATAATTATTAAAGGTCATGCATTATGATATATTCAAATGGATTTGGGAAAAGTTTCAAACCATCTATGAAGAAGACACCAAACTAAATTTGGAAAAGTTATAGACCCAATGAAGGCAGTTTAAAAGTATGAGAATCAATGATGAAAACATATAATCTTATTTGTTAAGAGTAGATAAAGTGGTAAATGTAATTAGAGGTATAAGAGAGAAGTTGGAAGAATTAATAGTAGTAAAAAAGGTACTAATATCTCTAAAATATAATTTTGATTCAAAAGTGTATGTTGGAGGAGATCAAAGATATTAACATACTACAGATGGGTGAGCTTCATGGCATCTTGACTACCTATGAAATGAGAATAATTGATGGAAAACCTTCCAAGAAGGAATTGAATTCAAAGTTGAGAAAAAATCAGAAGGTAAAAATGTCAAGGATGAATTTGATATAGACATTGATGATGATAATATATAATCCATGTTTGTCATAAAACTAATGAAAGGATAAGGTAAGTATAAGGGCAATTTTCCATTCAAGTGCTTTAACTATGGTAAGATTGGTCATTATGCATCTAGATGTCATAATAAGGATAATAATGAGCATGATGGAAATCATGATGATGATAATAAGTTCTATAATCCTAATAGTATAAAGGCAATAAATGGTCATTCAAGAACAAGAGAAGCTTAAATATCAAACAAAATAGTAGCTCATCTAATTTAAGTGACACAAGTACATCTGATAGTGATGATGAAAGTAATGATCATGATAGCAATGAAACTTATTCATGGCTATAGAGATGGACAATGAGGGTTGTTCAAAAGGGAAAAGTCTTATGGATGATGAATAATTAGATCAAGAAGAGGTTTAAGTGAACCTTGAGGTATAATTGGTGAGTTCTCTAGAGGAGATAAAGTTTCAAATAAGGAAGAATCATAAATTGAGATCATTGGTTAAGTTTTATGAGCAACAAATCAATCTATTTGAATAATGACTAAGTAATAAAACTAATGAACATGAGGATATCATCAAATAATTATAAACTTAAATTGGGATTATCACTATAAGTCTTAAGACCAAAGAGGAAGAATGTAATAAGTTTAGAATAGAAATGGAGTCCTTTAAGGTAGAATTGGATTAGGAAATAGTTAAATTGAAGACAAATCATAAATTTTGAAAACATAATTGAAATACTTGATGATATTTTGAATATTCAAAGGTCTCCACATGATAATATAGGTCTTGGATTCAAATAAGACCAAAAGGAAAACAAGGAGAGTCCAACCTCAAAGTAAAATGGACTATCAAGAAGTGATAGTATTGATAGAGTAAAAGCCTATGTAAAAACTCTCAAATCTAAGGCTATAATTAGTCATTAATAAGTCAAGAAGGATGTGACTCCTTCAAGACACAATAAAGGTAGAGGTGCATAATTCAACATTAGATAGACAAGGTATGTGAATCCATTCAATGTTTAGTATTTCTCATGTAATCAATATGGACATAGAGCTATGGATTGTAGACATCATGCTAGAATCAATTCATCATGGAGGAATAAGGTGAATGTCTATTTTAAAAGTAGATGAAATTTTTTATATTATAATTTTGATAAGAGAGGACATATTAAAAGGTATTTAAAGATAAGGCATAGGAGGAAGATCAATTAAGACAAGAGGTTATATATTCATACACTAAGAAGTGGACCAAGAATTTAGACTCTATAGGCAAGGTGAAGAAGGAGAAAAAGACTAAATGAGAAGAATCTAGGCTAGCTCAAACTACCTTTCACATCCAAGATGAAGGAATGAAATGGTATATATATATATAGTGGTTACTCAAGTCACATGACAAGGGACAAGATCAAGTTAATCTCATTGAATATAAATACTACAATAATAGTGATATTTAGAAATAACGCAAGTACCAATATAGTTTGCAAGGGTATCTTGAGTTTGGATAATGGGAAAACCAAGATAAAGAATGTGTTGTATATGAAAGGTTTGAAACATAACCTGCTTAGTGTAATTTAAATGTGTAACCGAGGACACACACCAACCTTTCATGATAGAGGGTGTGATATAAGGAGAGGAAAATTAGGAAGGTTAATTTCCAATGGTAAGAGGACTAAGAACAATTTATATGTCTTGAATGAGATCAAAAAGGAGAGATGATTTATGAGCAAGATGGATGAAATTTGGCTATGGAATATAAGGTTAGACCACCTAAACTTTGATAATATAGTCAAGATAAACTCTGATAAGTATGTGAATAATATGCCTAAAATCACACAACCTACAAACACAATTTGCAAAGGCATGTCAACATGGTAATCAAACTAGAAGAAGGTTCAAGTCTAAGTAGTATTATAATATAATACCTTTAGACTTAATACACACTGATATTTGTGGACCTACAAGAATTTAAATCATTTAAGGATATATCTAATTCATATTACTCATAGATGACTACATAAGCAATGACTTGGGTAACATTATTGAAATAAAAGTCAGAAGCTCTTGACAAGTTCAAGGAATTCAAGGCTCTTGTTGAGAATGAAAAGAATGGGAAGATCAAGTACCTAAGATTTGATATAGGAGTATATTTTTGGTCCAATGAGTTTGATTAATTCTATGAAGTCCATGGAATAAGGAGATAGTTCTCAGTAGCTAGGAAACCTCAGTAAAATGGGGTACTGGAAAGAAAGAATAAGATAGTTTAATAAATGGCAATAACTATGCTAAATGAGTTTAGGTTAGATGATGGATACTAGAGAGAGGTAGGAAGAACTATAATCTACATTTTTGAATAGAGGATAGATAATGAATATTATCAATAAAACTCTTTATGAACTATAGAAATGTAGACCTACTAATGTGGAACACTTTAGAGTGTTTAGAAGAAAATGCTTCACCAAAAGAGATGAGGAAGACTTAGGTAAGTTTTGTTATAGTTTTGATGAAGGTATATTATTTGGATACTCATTAGTGATCTCAGTCTACAGATGTTACAATAAGAGGTTACACAAGATAGTGGAAAGCACCAATGTGAATATTTATGAGACAAGTTCAAAGAAATCACACTCATAATCAAAGGATACATTAGAGAATGTGGACTTCAATAATGAAGAGGAAACAATAGAGGTTGATTAGGAATTAGAAGAAGTTAAGGAAATGAAATATTTAAAAGTTCCTTCAAGATTGATTCAAAGAGACCATATTGAATCATAAATCATTGACAACAAGGATGCATGTATGCAAATAAGGACAAGATTGGTAAGTAACCTAAATTAAAAGAATGTTTCTCTACTATATAATATTGAACCTAATAACCTTATAGAATAAATCAAATATAATTTTTGGATAGGCACTATGAATGAGGAGTTATACAAAATAATAAAGAATAAGACTTGGGAACTATTTCCTAGGCCTAGAGACAAGAATGTCATTGGCACAAAATGGGTGTTTTAAAACAAGTTGAATGAAGATGGATGTCACTAGGAATAAAAATATATTGGTATGTAATGGGTGTGTACAATTTTAATTTGTATATTTTGAGGAGTCATTTTCTCTAATATTAATATTGGATGCTATCAAATTATTTTTATCATATGTAGGATTTAAAAGGTTCAGGGTGTATTAGATGGATGTCAAGTTAGATTTTCTAAATGGGAACTTAGAAGAGGAGGTGTACATATATAAACCTAAGGGTTTATCACTATCAAGTAATAAATACTATATTTGTATATTGAAAAAGGCCCTTTATGGTGTAAATAAGTCTCTTAGATCTTGGTATCCTAGATTGGATAGGTAGTTATTAGACCAAGGATACAAAAGAGGAGTTATAGATAGTAATATGTACATAAAGACAAAATATGACCATCAATTGATAATATTTGTTTATGTGGATGACATAATATTTTGGTGGAAATAGTGAGAATATGACTAAGGCCTTTGAAAATGTGATGAATAAGGAGTTTGAGATGTCCATACTAGGAGAACTATCATTCTTTCTTGGGTTACAAATCATTCAATCAAAAAAAGGTATATTCATTTTGTTAGGGTGTGGAGCCAAAAGCTTTACCAAGGAGCATACATTATCAGTTTCGGGTCTACACAGACATCGGCATCAATCAGGAGCGACTGACGTCGGTCAGGTGTAGTTGCAGAGGCACCGACGTCGGCAGTGGGTCAGTCGGCGGCGGTCACAGGCAAGTAGCAAGAACCGACGTCGGTTACCTGTGCATTCAGGAAGCTATTTTTGAGGACAGAAGTGAGTGTTTGCATGATGAGTTTGAGTTGTAGTCTTAAGCTCACATCTCTATTATTAGCAATACTATTTTTAGAGCCCTTGTTCAAGTGGCTTAACTGTTTGTTGGAAGTGCATGCTCAAGTCTCCTAATTCTATATGTAGAATTAGATCTTCTTAGCTTTATAGTGAATTATTGTAGAATTGGTATGTGAAGAACAGTACAGAATTAAATCAATCTAGGTTTGTTGGAGTTGATTGTTCTTGAGAGAGAGAGCTCTTGAGGAATAGAGATCTAGTGAGAGATCTATACATCTAGGAGAGGTGTAGAAGAAAGAAGTTTCTTCAATTGTATTCCTTTTGTAAAGAGTTTGTTAATACAAGTTTTCAGGGTGGTTTCTTGTATCTCATGTTCTTGTTGTTTATCATTCTAGTTACTTGTCTATCTAATTTAATTCTGCATTCATTGCTTTCACAAGTGTAATCTATTGTTGGTTGATCCCCAACAAGTGGTATCAGAGCTCAGGTGCACTAACAGGTGGTTCAGATCTGTATAGTGTGTATTGATTACAGGTTCTCACAGGGGTTTCTACAGGGATTTTTGTTTGAGTGGGAGAAGCAATGGCAGATGAAAGTAAATTGAGAATGGAAAAGTTCAATTGCAAAAATTACCAACATTGGAGAATGTAGATAGAGGACTATCTATATCAGAAAGATTTCTACTTACCGTTAGGTGGGGTTGCAAAGAAGCCTAAAGACATGGAGGATGAAGAATGGGAAGTTCTTGACAGAAAGGCTCTGGGTTCTATAAGACTGAGTCTAGCATCCACTGTGATATCTAATTTATCACAGGAAAAGTCTACGGTAGAGTTGATGACTACGTTAGCAAATTTGTATGAAAAACCCTCAGCTTTTAATAAGGTATATCTTATGAAGCAGTTATTTAATTTGCATATGAATGAAGGTGGATCTGTTTCTACTCATCTGAATGATTTCAATGGAATTGTGAATCAATTAAGTTTAGTGAATATAGTGTTTGATGATGAAATAAAAGCTCTTTTGATATTATGTTCTTTGCCTGAAAGCTGGCATGGCTTAGTAATGGCAGTAAGTAATACTGCATCTGCATCAAATATTTTGAAAGTAGAGGATGTTGTTAGTGTTATCTTGAATGAGGAAATTCATAGGAAAAGCACAGAAGAGACATCTGGGAATGCTTTAATTTTTGAGAGCAGGGGGAGGCAGAAAGAGAAGAGAAAGAAAGGCAGATCAAGATCCAAATCTAAGGGGAAAGGCAGATCTAAATCCAAAAATGGCAGAAGGCCACAATGCTGGAATTGTGGAAAGATGGGGCACATAAGCAGAGATTATTGGTCAAAGCCTAAGGAGGACAATCAGCACGAAGGAAAGGAAGAAGCCAAGGTTGCAGGTATTGCACAAGATGCTTTAATTTTCTCTCTGTATAATAATATAGAATCTTGGGTGTTAGATTCTGGTGCATCTTTTCATGCTACCCCTAACAGGGAATATTTTAGTGACTATATCCATGGAGATTTTGGAATAGTGTATCTAGGGGATGATGAGCCCTGTAAAATAATTGGCAAAGGTAAAGTGCAGTTGAAGATGCAGAATAGCAACACATGGGTGTTGAGAGATGTGATGTATGTTCCTAACTTGAAGAGAAATTTGATTTCTATAGGAAAGTTAGGCGATGAGGGTTGTACAGTAACTCTCATAGCAGAATCTTGGAAGGTGACCAAGGGTGCACTTGTTATGGCTAGAGGTAAGAGAGAAGGTACTCTCTATTTGTGTAATTGTGTTACTAACAAATCTCCTTTTGTATTATCTACTTCAGATGTGGATGCTAAATTGTGGCACTCAAGGCTTGGCCACATGAGTGAGAAGGGGATGTCAATTCTTAAGTCCAAAGGTATGCTTTCAGATTTAAAAGGCATAGATCTAGAGTTTTGTGAGCACTGTGTATTTGGAAAATAGAAAAGGGTTAGTTTTCTCAAGACTGGGTCTATTAAGAAGAAGCATAAGTTGCAGCTTGTTCACACAGACATGTGGGGACCAACTCAGGTTGCTTCCATTGGAGGATCATAGTACTATGTATCTTTCATAGATGATGCTACAAGGAAGGCATGGATCTATTGTATTAGAAGAAAATCTGATGTATTTGAGACCTTTAAGATTTGGAAAGCTATGGTTGAGAATGAAACAAGTAAGAGATTGAAGTGCCTGAGATCAAATAATGGTGGTGAGTTCTGCAGTCATAAGTTCAGAGATTATTGTTACATGCATGGAATCCATAGGAAAAGGATGGTTCCAAGGACACCTCAGTAGAATGGAATTGCTGAAAGGATGAATAGGACAATAATGGAGCATGCAAGATGTATGAGATTGCATGCCGGTTTGCCCTTATAGTTTTGGGCACAAGCTGTTGACACTACAGTATACCTGATTAACAGAGGACCCTCTACAGCTCTGGATGGTGGTATTCCAGAAGAGGCATGGACAGGTAAAAAGGTTGATCTCTCATATCTCAAAGTTTTTGGTTGTGAAGCCTTTGTGCACATAGATAAAGAAAATAAAAAGAAGCTTGATGCTAAGTTTATGAGGTGCATGTTTATTGGCTATGGCTCAGATGATTTTGGTTACAAATTGTGGAATCTAGAAACTAACAAGGTAATCAGGAGCCGTGATGTTGTTTTCAACAAAAGAGTGATGTATTGTGATCAGCTAAGGAAGTTGAATCAGTCTGAGTAGAGCAATGGTGAATTGGATGAGGTGAAAGTCCAATATGAGCTTGTGGGAAAAAGAAATAATCACTTGTAGGAAAACACAGAGACCGATGTCGACAGGTTAGGAACCGGCGTCGGCAGTACAGAAATCGGCGTCAGCCGTACAGAGACCGACGTCGGTAGGATAGGCACCAAGGTCAGTCAGGCAAAACCGATGTCAGCCAGTAACAGGTCTGGAGGTGACCGAGGTCGATCACTGTCAGAGAATTTGGGTGGATAGCGTGTTGTGAATGAGTTTCAGACACCCATCAAGAGGTCAGAAAGGGTGAGTAAGCCTCTAATTAGATATTCTCCTTCTCTATTTTATTTATTGCTAACTGATAGTGGAGAACTAGAGAGTTTTAAAGAAGCAATCAGGTGGAGTCCAAGAGTCAGTGGGAGCGTGGCATGGTTGAGGAGTTGGAGTCCTTAAGAGAGAACCAAACATGGGATTTGGTTGAATTGCCAGCTGGTAAGAGAACACTCAAGAACAGATGGACCTACAGGTTGAAAGAAGGTGAGAATGGACAGATGAGATATAAGGCTAGATTAGTAGTAAAAGGATTTGCACAAAAGCCAGGTATTGACTTTGGTGAGATTTTTTCTCCTGTTGTTAAAATGACTTCTATAAGGGTTGTATTGTCTTTGGTTGCTTTTGAGGATTTGCATCTTGAGCAGCTAGATGTTAAGACAGCATTTCTTCATGGAGATTTGGATGAGGAAATATATATGGAACAACCAGAAGGATTCGAGGTCAAGGGTAAGGAGAAGTTTGTGTGCAGACTGAAGAAAAGCTTATATGGCCTCAAGCAAGCTCCTAGGCAATGGTATTTAAAATTTGATAGGTTTATGACTGAGCATGGCTACAGTAGGTGTCAATCTAACCATTGCATGTATTTCAAGAGATTTGATAATGGTAGATATATTATTCTATTGTTGTATGTAGATGATATGCTGGTTGCAGGATCACACATGTAGGATATCTCTGAGCTTAAAGTGAAATTGGCTCAAACGTTTGCTATGAAGGATTTGGGAGCAGCAAAGAAAATCCTTGGCATGAGCATTAAGAGAGATAGGAAAAATCATAGGTTGATATTATCTCAAGAAGATTATGTGGACAAGGTGTTGAAATGGTTCAATATGCAGGATGCTAAACTAGTAAGCACACCTTTGGCTGGACATTTTAAGTTGAGTAAAGAACAATGTCCTAATTCATATGATGAGGTAGAGTACATGAGTAAGGTTCCATATTCTTACGTAGTAGGGAGTTTGATGTATGCAATGGTGTGTACTAGACCGGATATTGCCCAAGCAGTGGGAGTGGTAAGTAAGTATATGGCCAATCCAGGTAAGGAACATTGGAAAGTAGTTCAGTGGATCCTTAGATATCTGAGAGGAACCAACAGTAGGCACTTGTGCTATGGAGGTTCAAATACTTATCTACATGGTTATGTAGATTCAGATATGACAGGTGGTTTGGATGGTAGGAGGAGCACTATAGGTTATGTTTTCACTGTAGGTGGAACGGTGGTTAGCTGGATATCTAAGTTGCAGAAGGTTGTTGCCTTGTCAACTACAGAAGCAGAGTATATTACAGCCACAGAGGCTAGCAAAGAGATGATATGGATGACACGGTTCATGGATGAGCTTGGTAGGGAGCATGAGAGTTACAGATTGTACAGTGACAGTCAGAGTGCAATCCATTTGGCTAAAAATTCAGCCTTTCATTCAAGAACAAAGCACATACAGCTAAGGTATCACTTCATATGACATGTATTGGAAAATGGTGAGTTAAAGCTGGAGAAGATCCATACAGATAGGAATCCTACTGATATGTTAACCAAGCCAGTTACAAAGGAGAAGTTGAATCTTCATTCAACTTCTGTTGGTCTTCATGATTGAATTGAAGATGGAGGAGCTAGAAGATGTTGCTGTACAGGTACTGGTGCAGCTGTTTATCTCCAAGTGGGAGATTGTTAGGGTGTGGAGCTAAAAGCTTTACCAAGGAGCATACATTATCAGTTCTGGGTCTACACAGACACCAGCATCGGTTAAGAGTGACCGATGTCGGTCAGGTGCAGTTGCAGAGGTGCCGACGTTGGTAGTGGGTCGGCCAGTGGCAGTCACAGGCAAGCAGCAAGAACCGACGTCGGTTACCTGTGCATCCAAGAAGCTATTTTTGAGGATAGAAGCGAGTGTTTGCATGATGAGTTTGAGTTGTAGTCTTAAGCTCACGTCTCTATTATTAGCAATACTATTTTTAGAGCCCTTGTTCAAGTGGCTTAACTGTTTGTTGGAAGTGCATGCTCAAGTCTCCTAATTCTATATGTAGAATTAGATCTTCTTAGCTTTGTAGTGAATTATTGTAGAATTGGTATGTGAAGAACAGTATAGAATTGAATCAATCCAAGTTTGTTGGAGTTGATTTTTCTTGAGAGAGAGAGCTCTTGAGGAATAGAGATCTAGTGAGAGATCTATACATCTAGGAGAGGTGTGGAAGAAAGAAGTTTCTTCAATTGTATTCCTTTTGTAAAGAGTTTGTTAATACAAGTTTTCAAGGTGGTTTCTTGTATCTCGTGTTCTTGCTGTTTATCATTCTAGTTACTTGTCTATCTGATTTAATTCCTCATTCATTGCTTTCACAAGTGTAATCTATTGTTGGTTGATCCCCAACACATTTCACAAGCTAAGTAAATAAGAGAGATGTTGTAGAAGTTTGAGATGGAAGATTGAAAGGTAGTTAACACACCTATGATCATAGGGTTTAATTTAAAAAAGGAAAATGAATCTCTATATGTTAATCAAACATCATATAGGTCAATTATTGGAAGTTTTCTATACACTACTACCTCTAGACTTGACATCATACAAGTAGTAGGTCTTGGGGGAAGATTTCAAGTGGACCCAAAGGAAAATAATTTGAAAGTAATTAAAAGGATACTTAGGTATCAAAAGGGGAATATGGATTTGGGTTGTGTTACCTAAGGAGAAAAGAGTTTAACTTGATAGCCTATACAAATACAGACTAGTTAAGGAGTCTAGATGATAGGAAGAGCACTAGTGGAGGAGATTTCTTCTTAGGAGAATGCCTAGTTTCATGGATAAGCAATAAATATCCATTTATGGTACTATCTACTTGTGTTGTTGAGTAAATTGGATTAGATTCATGTTTCACTCAATTCTTATGGATGAGATAGACCTTGAAATACTACAAGGTGGAGTATAATAGTCTTAGCCCTATCTATTATGACAATACAAGTGCCATAACCATTTCAAATAATCCTATGATGCACTGAATAACTAAGCACATCCCATAAAGTATAATTTCTTGAGAGATTAGGTAAATGAAAAAAAGTGTTAAAATTGAAAATGTTTCTACAAAGGATCAAATTATATAAATTTTGATCAAGCCACTTTCAAAGGAAAAGTTTAAACATCTAAGATAGCAATTGGATGTAGTTTCTACCCCAAGTAGTCATTAGGGAAGTCAAGTGCTTAGGAGGAGATAATTATGTGGTTCATTATCTCAAAGAGTAGGTGAGTGATCTTGTGTATCTATCTCCTTTTAGAAGGAGTTATGCATGGAGATAAGGAGAACATGTTTGAATGATGCTTTATAGACTCATAATCTTGTGTTTTAAGTGTTTTGGTTGTAAGAGGTGTGATCCAAGATTTGCAAACATCTCTTTTTCATTTATGTCAAATGGGGAGAAAGTTCATAATGAGGTATAAATAGAATATTGAGAGAATTTTATAAGAGTGGTTACCATCAATGATAAAGGGGGAGTTTTTTGAGTTTTATAATTGATGTCAAAGGTGCATCTTATGAATGTTGATGCCAAAGGTGACTAAGAATAGTTGGCATTATGTGATGTGATAAGTTGCATTGAAAGAATGTTATCATAAGAGAAAGATAAAGAGATAATTTAAATGCATGTAATGTCTTATGGTTGCATGAAGGTACAAATTATTGATGTTAAAGTGCATAGGAATCTTAGTCATGAGCCTAATCATGACATGAGAAGGTATGTGAATTTAAAAGAACACAGGCATGCGAAGGTTGTTTGGCACTATTTTAGCATTAGATCAAGGTATAAAATTATTCATGAGAGTTTTAGTGTGAGTCTATAGGGGAAGGACCTTCAGTCTAGGTCTACACATAGACCTCTCTTAGACACTACCTAACCTAATGAGTTATCAAGATCATATTTGAAGGAAAGTATGCACATATGATCATGGACAGAGGTGAGATAAGTGTTTTTAGTCATGACCACAAAGTTTTAGGTTAATAAATGAAGTAAAAGTGCATGAATCACTATTTTAGGCCTTCTTGAGCTCATAGAATGAGGTCTCAACCCTAAGAAGAACTTTCAAACATTCATTGGCACATTTAAAATTTTCATGGTAATATAATATTTTAAGGAGATATGGGGAATGGTCCTAGCTAAGATATATAGGCATTGATTTTGGATTCAAGGAGAAGCCCTTTATGAATAATCGTTAAGAAAAAAACCTATGTTAAACATCCCTAAAACCCTAATTAGGACCTAATGTGAAATATTTTGTTCAAATCAGATAAATATAGATTTAAATGTCTAGATAAAATATTAGATCATGTATTAAACTCTCTCAAGAACCTCCAAGTGGTGTTGGTTAGTTAGATAAGAGATAAAATGCATAGATACAAGCTTATTGATCAATAATTTGTTATAGATATCAAAAGTTGCATTAGTATAGAAAAGAAAATTGTTGGTAGAATAAGATAAAGACTAATTTTACATGTCCATTATGATTTATGGATATTTTATAGCCTTTAAATTTTCTAATTTTGTCATAAAATTTAGCCAATCGTAGATAGACCTAATGGTGCAAATAATGAAAAATATAGGTAGAGATGAAAAGATAGATTTGAGGGTCTATACATGATATATTTGTTTCATGACTTATAAGTCATGTTAAATATTTGGAAAAGGTTTGGAGGTTAGTGTATATGGTGTCTGGTTTAAATAAGATTATGTGATTTAAGGTCAAGAAATTGGTTTGTAAGACCAATAATTGCCATTACACCATATGAATTTTATATCTAAAGATGTTATAGAGATATTATATGACCATTTACATTCATCATGAGTAATTAAAAGTGTCTACATATGTGTTTGAGGTCTAATTCACCATGATTGGATTTTGAGGTAAATTGACAGTTCTAAGTGAATAAGTTGCAGAGATGTTCTTGAGCCTTTATCTCCTAAGTTAAAATGTTCCAAGAATTTGGTCATGACCCTGAGGTCATGGATAATATGCCAACATGTTTCTTTTTTTGTATTTTGGTATCTTAAAGGTGTTTAAGCTTCATTTTTATAAGATAGATTTTTTAGGTACGTAGGCCTAATAGGGTAGTTTATCCTAAAGGAGATTTCATGGTATGAATGAAAAATATAGGTCTAAAAAATAATGGAGGTTAGTAGAGGTCATTGGATAAGTGATTGAATGGTTCTTGATTATTTTAATGAGTCATCTATGACCAAGAAGATTAAGTTCTAGTGTTAAGAGAATAGACCTAATGCAATTAGGTCCTCATGAGACCTAAAGAATAAATGAGGTATAATTGAGTTTTTGCACACCAAAAGGGGTTTAAATTCAATTTTAATATTGTTCATAAGGTTTTAAAATACCTATTTTATGGGATACATAAGAGGTTTAAGGTTTATGGCTGACCAAGTGGTGTGTGACCATGAGACCAATATATATATATATATATATATACAAGGCAATTTAGGATTATTTGTAGGTATGAAAAAAAATGAATAAACTATTACACGGTTGAGTAGAAGGAGGTATTAAAATGAGACCATAATAGAAAAGTATAGGTGTCGTGATCAAAATTCATAATGTGGTTAAGTTGGTGCTGAACCACTTAGGGATTTGGCACTTCTTTATAAGTAGATACTTACTAAAGCTTAGTCAGGTGGGTACTTGACATTATTAGGGTTGGTGATCCAAGTTGAGTTATTGCTCAATAAAATTTGGTATTTTGTTTTATAGGACTCTAGTCCATTTTTAGATATCATAGTGGGTTTTCTTCCCCTTGAGGTTTTCCCACTCATATATTTGTTTTATTGTGTTATGTTTATGTGAATGGTTATGCATAGCTATATATTTATATTGATTTCTTGGTTCAAAGAATGTTAAAGGATAATTGAATTAAAGTTTTAAAACACTGATTCACCCTACCTCTCAAGTATTATGCTTCAAACAATGTTGAATACCTATACTAACATCTTTTATATATATATATATATATATATATATATATATATATATATATATATATATATGATGTCCTCTAGGACTAGGTAAAGAAACCAAATGCTAAATGGGTTAATAAAGAGGATGTCAATGCCTATTTAGTATGCACCTTCAAAGAGGGGGTCTAGATTGACATGATCCTCCCAAAATAATTATTTGGGGGCCTGGATTGCCTTCATGTTAACCAATGGTGGGTGTCCCTACTTCATATGATCTTAGATGGCTACCAAGTCCCTTACCTAGGTTGCATGGTCAATTTCAACATGATCAGAGCCATAACAAATTCATGGGTAGGGAATATTTTTATATGATGATATATCTCATATATTATCTTTATAAGACACTCACTTTCAATCCCTTTTCCTTTCTTACATGGGTTATTGAAATCTTTGTGGTCCATGTAGTTTTCTATAAAATATATGGCCACCAAAATAGAAACAACATCTAAGACATTGTGAATGCTTCTACCTAGTGGTATAAAATGTGATCAATGACTCCTATATGCCTCACATATCACAAAAAATTAGAGATTAGTTTGATCCCATTGGGGACTACTATTAATATTAGGAAGACACAATCATCTAGGTTGTAAGCATCCTTATGGATCCCCTTCACTTATCATATGACATCCCTAATCATCTTTTGAAAGTAAAAATCACTTATCAATTAATGGAAGATATTTTTAGACATTATATCAATCATGAGTATAAGTCCTATCCACCTCTCTAAATCATCATCAAGCATCATTTTCACCACTATTTCCATCCCTTACAAAAGATGGAAGCTAGTTGGGACTCTTTGGCATTGGACAGAGCCAAGCTATAGGATTAGTACCTAAATGGCATGATCAAAGCCCATTTGGATAATTACTTGGCTTACCTTAACATCAGTTATGGCCACTAGATGGAAAATAATGATGAGCTATATTTAAACACCATGAATAGCCAAGAAGTTTTCATGATGATCAAAGCTAAAGGAAATAAGGTCTATGTTTCTTAACCCTATAGGATCCCCTCTAAATTTTATCAATCTTTAGAAGAAGCCACGTCGACTCCCCCAAAAAGTTTAGAAGAATCCTCTAAGGGATCTTAATTCCTTCTCCCCTATGACTAATGGATCTTCCTATCATAGCTCTACCTCTTCTACCTTTGGAAGCTCAAACACCTTGGCCTTAACCAAGTCAAACTTAGATGAATTGACAATAATGAGAACAAGCACAATAAGCTCCATAAAAAATGCGTTGACCCCAAGCCACCCAAGATTTTAGGTTCAATGTTAGTAGTAGCCTAAAGATAAGCCCAAATGGGATCAACATTAGGAACCAGTACAAGTTCCTCCTGTCACTTAATCCCATTTCTAGTTACCCTCTCCAAGACCATCCATTTTCCCTATAATTCCACCTCCTTTTACCTTCACCTAATTATTCATGACCTCCATCATTATTATCTTCCTACCATCTTTTTCACCATCTTCCCCTTCCATTTCCTAGTTTGAAATTTTCCTAGTGCCCTTGCTAGCCATGCCTCAAATGCAAGTACTTATAAAGGCCCCATCTCTACCAACCACCTTAGTTTTTCAAGGATTAAGTATACCTATGTTTGTGTCTCTAATGATTAGTGTCATCATTTTAATCCCTAAAAAAAAATTCTCTCACATTTATCCCATGTAACTCTTGCTACATTTGCTCCTTTCATAATAGCATTTGTAGTTGACCTAGGTAAAAGACTGAGGAAGAAGTGAAAGGTGGTTCATCACCATCCTATGTTGAATATAATATCTACTCCAATTATTCCTCCCCCACTATTTCTTATGCTCCTCTAACACTCTCCCCATTAACTCCTCTCATAGTTCCTTGAACCCCTTTTTCCATCACGTCAACTATCTAGGGTTTTGGATTTAATCAACCAAACTTTTCTCTTATGCTAAATACCCCCTCCTAGGGATCATCTCCCCTCAGGTGGTCATGACCTAGAGTTAGTGGTGGGTTTATATGTTCTTGTGGGAACCATGTTTTTTTTCCCTTTTTACCCCCATGCCTCTTCTTCCTCCATTTATTTCATGTTTCACTCCTACTCTCTCCATTCCACATCTACCTCATCCTCTACCAACCATTACCATATCTATCACCCCAAATATGCCTCTAAAGACCCTAGGTATGGTATTAATAATGTAGGTGATTAAAATTATGATGCAAGGAACCCTATAGATTTAATGGGATTTTGATCACACCATGGGGAGCATGCAAAGGATCTGCACCCAAAAGTTCATGTAAGAGGGAAACCTTATGGTTTGGACTACCCAATAATACTTATTCTCTCTCACAAAGGTTAGGAATATTTAAGTAAAGGATAAAATGGTAGAATACCTACTCTCAATTCTCTAAGTGATGCATGATATGTTGGAGAAGCTTATCAGGGACATGCAGAGTCAGATCAAAACTCTTGAGGCATAGGTCAAGAGACCTTTCCCTCCCAAATTAATTGGTCATGTAAAATACACCCTCCTATAACTTTTATCCACTCTAGGGAAAGTGGTAGGGGCTATGGAGGATACCTAAGTACTCATCTAGTAGATCCAAAATTATCTAGAGAGGGTCATTATAATCTATGGGAAGTGCGAGAAGTTGACCATGGTGATTAATAAAGGCATGTTACCAAATCTCAAATTGATTCCCATTTTATATTTGGTCTTGTATAAGACCTATGTTGGTATTATGAATATTGCAATGGAGGAGTGTCTTGGCTTGACCCAAATGGTTATGGGATCCCCAAAATATGGTAAAAAGAAGATATTGTCCTTTTTCAAAGAAGTCAATATCTCATTGGTATTCCATCTAGATGGCACACTTTTGGATAAGGGTGAATTTAGGGTCCACCTAGGTCACTTCAACCAAGTCATGACGAAATAATTAGCCAAGGAAAACCAAGAGGGATCTTAGGTGGTTCTCAAGATTTTAATGCAATTTATAATGGGTATCAGTTAGGTGTTAGAGTTATAGTTGTCGATAGAGTATTATAATGAAATTTATTAGATGATTCATTACAATATAATTATTTATGGAAAAATTAAGATAAAAATAAGTAGAACTATAACAACAATTGGTGAAAAAATAGAATACTTGAATATTATTATCAAGCCACTTTGAGGGGGTAACCTCCACAATAATTTAATAAGAACAAAATTCAAAATATGATGATAAAAGAATAACCACTACCTCAAATATATAATTTAATTAGCCATGGTTATTCCATAAGTAAACCATACTAAGAACATCAAGAAATGCAACAAGATAATATGAATATATGTAAGCCACAATTCAGCTACACATATCCCTAGACATACTATAGGTTAAGGGCATAACATGCTCATCCCATTCAAAAAAATGTTGTCCTCAACATTGAATCAAATCAAGATGTTTTTATACAAATTATTCATTCTCCCATGTTGAATCTTTAGAATATAGGTTATTCTATTTGATCAAATAGTGATTAATGGCTCTGGTATGTAGTTGATTAGTGTGCATGTGAAGGATCTACTCAAGCTCTATAATGACATTTCCTTCTTAATTTAATTTAGATAAATTATTTTGAGTGGAAAATATGTGTCTAATTACTTTGTTTAGGAAATATACATGGAATAATAGATGTATGCAAGTGGTTGGGGGTAGTTCAATTGGGTAACCCAACATGCAAATAATTTGGTCCAAAAATTATTAGTAAATATGGGATCTCAATCATTTATAATGATCTTTGGAGTGCCATGCAATTTCTAAACTGTATTAAGAAAAATAGAAGATATTGTACTAGAAACAAATGGTTGTGATAAGGATAAAAAATGATCATACTTGGTGAGTCAATCCATAATAATAATGATAAAATTTTTAACCTTAGGCCTTTGTAACCCTGTAATTAAATCAATGGAAACCTATTCCTAATGTTTTCTAGGGATGGATAAAGGCTACAAAAGACCTGGGATCTTAATGGTTAGACCTTTAATTTGTTGGCATACCATGCATTCAACCACATATTTATAAACATCCCATTTGAGTCCTTCCCAAAATAAATATATCTTGATTATATGATATGTTTTCAAAAGTTCTAAGTGTCTTCGAAGTGGAGAGGTATGAAGTTCTTACAAAAATTTATGTTTGAAGATATAATTCTTATAAAGGTATATCTATCTTTATACCATAATGTGTTCCCCTTCCATGTAAATTTTTCAAATTCCTTATAACCCTATTGGAGATTTTGAATCAAGTATTTGGTAGCACTATCATTTTCCCATTCTGATCTTGCTTCTTCTATCTAATCTTCCTACCACATGATCATGGTGCATAATAATGCCTCAATTAATTCATCTTATCGAGAGAGGGCATCTATCACCATATTCTATTTTCCTTTCTTATACACTATTTAAAAACCCTATCCTACCATTTTAGTCTCCCATTTTTTTGTTCTTAAAATGACAACTGTTGTTCTAAAAAATAAAAGAGGCTATCATGATCAATCTTTACCTAAAAGTGATGACCCATAAAATTGATCTCAATTACTTCATTTCATGTAGAATATCCATCATCTCTTTCTCATATATTGGTTTGAACATATTTTTTACCTTAATTTGATTACTTTCAAATGCCATTGGTCTAGTTTATTGCATGAGTAAAGCACCCATGACATACCTTGATGCATCACACTCCACAACAAAAGTTTTTGAAAAATTAGGAGTAACCAAAATTAGAGTTATGATCATAACCATTTCTAATTTTTTAAATGCCTTAGTAGTTTAATAAATCCATTTTAAGGAGTCTTTATTTATAAAATAGGTGAGTGGGGATATAATACTACCATAATTTTTGACAACCCTATAATAGTAACCAGTTAGCCCTATAAATCCATGGAGGTTCTTAAGGGTCTTGGGAACCTACCACTCCATTATTTCTTGGAATTTATTAGGATCAACTTTCAATCCTTCATGTGAAATAATATGACCAAGGTACTCCACCTCTTAGACATGAAAATCACATTTGGAAGGTTTGGCATAAAGCTAATGTTATTATAGAATTGAAAGCACCTAGTTCACATGCTTCAAATGGTCTTCCCAATTATTTTTATAGATGAGGATACCATAAAAAAACATTAATATAAAATTTCTAAAAAAAGTCCTAAAAATAGTATTCATCAAATTTTGAAATGTATATGGTGCATTTATGAGGACCAAATGCATGACCATAAATTCATAATGGCCTTCATGAGTTTTCAAATCTATTTTAGGTATGTCCTCATTACGGATGTGAATCTAATGATATCTAAAGTGAAGATCTAAGTAAAATAAATATCACCATGTAATTCATATAGAAAATCACCAATTATTAGAATAGGAAACTTATCTTTGATGGTGTATTTATTGAGTTCTCTTCAGTTTGGGCACATCCTCCAACTATCATCCTTCTACACCATGACCATAAAGGAGGAATATTCACTTTGACTATGTCAAATGATTCCTACCTCTAACATCTCTAGTACCATATTTTCAAGTTCACTTTTTTGGGCATACAGATATCTTTTGAGTATAATGCTAGGTGGTGTACTTCTTAGAATGAGTTAGATGGCATGATCATGTACATGATTTGGAGGAAGTCCTTTTGGAAAGTCACCAAAAATAACATAATGGTCATTTAACACCATTTGCAAATTAGGATGTGTAGACTACTTGGTTGGTTGAACTTCCATGGAAAATAAGCATGCTACAAAACCTTCTACACATTTTTTGATAATCTTCATCATTTGGTGGGAACTAACCAATTGTGGAGATTTAGCCTATAATCCATGTAGTTAAAAAATCCTTCCTTGTGAATGGAATCTCAAGAATAATTCTTGGAAATTCATCTCAATAGTGCCGAAAGTGGTGAGCTATTGCACTCCCAAAATAATTTTAGTTCCTTTAATGGGAATAAAAAACATAAGGGTAATATAAAAAATAGTTTCCCATAGAAATCTTAATAATAATGAATTTTATAGAATAGTTAACCATACAACCATCTACAATCATGACCTAAAAGTTTGGAGCTTAGAAAATGAAACAATTCAAACAAGTAGCCAACTTACTATTGATGAAGTTATGTGTACTCCTAGAGTCAATTAACATAGTTACCTTTCATTTTTTTAAGAAAAACACCACCTTAAGATTTTGAGGATTACTAATGACTAAAAGTAAATGACAAAAAATAGTAGGTTGAGAATCTTTAGATTCATCCTTAGGTTATTCTAACCCTTCCCTCGAAGCTTCCTCATCTTCTTCCTCATCATTGGTACTATCAATGTAAAACTTATTTTTATTAAAATTATTCCCTTTTCTCCATTTGATATCACAAATAAAACACAAACCTTTTGCATGATTTTATTCCACTTGTTGAGGTGTCAATCTAGAAGGCTGATTAAATGATGGTGCTAGAAAGGTGCATTCATGAACATTGGTGAAAGGTCTTCATATTATTAGCTATTTTTACTTAACCATGAATGCCTTTGTTATGGCCTCAAATATAATAATAGGATGAAACATGCAAAACTCCAATTAGATGTTATATTTGAGACCACCCAAAAATAGACTAGTCAAATTTTCCTCAATGATGTCTGCTACACATAAGGAGATATTCTAAAATTGATGAATGTAGTCCTTTATAGTCTTGGTTTGGTATAACTTGGATAGCTAACTAAATTAAGTTTTAAAAAATTATTATGATAGTGGATTTGTAACTCCTCAAAAAATATCAACCAACAAACTAGGACACCCTTATGTTTCTTTTAAGGACACAACTAATGATACTAAATGAATGGCTCAGGTTTCAAATAGAGAGAGGCCATAAACACTTTTTTGAACATGGTGTTTGATTTAGATCAAATAAAATATCAATTTGAGTGATCTAAGTGAGTGGATCATTACCATAAAACTTGTGTAAGTCCACTTTTGGCAATATTGGCTTAGGGCCAAAATTGGTATTGGTATTGTTTGGAGTAGGAGAACTAAAATGAAGTGGTGGAGGATTATTTTGTATTGGATGAGCTAAAAAGTTAGATAATTACCCATATTTTTGTTGTAATTGATCCTTCATGTTATCCAAGTCCCTTCTCAAACCTGTAATTCCCCTTAAACAATATAAAAAACATTATTTTTCACCATGCCTTGTAACTTTGACTTAAGTTATTGAACTAACTCCAAAATGGATAGATTAGAAGTTCCAATTCCATGTCATCATTATGAGGATTTTATTTTATTTTATTACCCTTTCTTGCTTCCATGGTGTTTAGAGCAGCTATGTATAAACCCTAGGAGGGTTTTAGCCCCAAAAAATGTAACTATGGAATACACTATTGTGATCATCTCACTAAGATGAATCCAAATACTAATATTATGCATAAGGGTGAAAAATTTTAACCCAAAAAAGTATACCAATATAAAATAACATTACGATCATTTTGTAGAGATGAATCCAATGATTGATAATTTTCACAAGGTAAAAAAATACAAACTTATTATTATTATTATTTACCTATAAAAAATGTTTTTTTCTTTTTTTTGTAAAAAAAACACATGAAAAAAACCATGGTGACAAAAAAAACAATTCCTCCCAGATCACAAGTTATGTTTTTTTGGCCTTCTAGTGCTCAGGATGCTAGATACAAAAAATACACCATAAAAACGTGCCCAAATTAATATACTAAAACCAATGTAATTAAATTAATTATATGATTCATAATAGTATAATTATATAAGGTAAAATTAAAATCAAAATAAGTAAATCCATAATATTAATTGGTGAAAGATCAGAATACTTGAGTATTATGATTGAGCCACTTCGAGAAAGAAACCTCGATCACAATATGATGATAAAATACTAAAAATTACCTTATATATACTCTACTTATCTATGTTTATTACATAGGCCAATCATACTAAGAACATCAAGAAATTTAACAAGTTAATATGATGATGTGTAAGCTACAAGTCTGCCACACATATCCCTAGATGCACTATAGGTTAAGGGCATAGTAAGGATCCTCTCTATGTGTAATAAATATTAGTATCTTAGGCCAATAAAATATTTAAATAAACTTTGATGAACCTCGCTAAGATTGATTGAAATCTTGACCTTGTGGTAGTCACATTGGAAGACAGGGAGGTAAAATCAAATAAATTGGCAACTACCTCTTTTAGACTACCTTCATGTTCAATTTAGTGGTCCCCAAAAGATATTTTTGGGGTAATATTAGGGTTATTTTATACATTTAACCATAATACCATTAAATTAGTGTAGAATGAAAATTAAAACTATTATTATTGGCTTTACAATATCTATTATTTCAAATATTGGATTTGAATTTCAATATTATCTGATTCTAATTTTCAATTTATTAGAATTACATATCATATTTTATAGATACCAATTTCAATGGATTTGGAATTTAAATTTATTATTCAAGTATAAGTACATATTATTATAGTTTTTTGAAAGAATTCAATATTTTTTGTGAATGTGATTATGATAAATTTACAAGATACTCTCAGTTATTGTGTCAAGTTTGCACTACTCACATTATTTGAATTAATTATCACATCCATCCACTCAATTTTTATGACTCTCCATTTATTAATTTATATTTTTAATTTTCACCTCTATGGCATTATGATTCACTTTCCAATCAATTTCATGTACTTCAGTTCAATTCGTGAAATTGGCATTACCAAGCCTAGAGTTGTAGCCAATCAACTTACCCATTTTTATTTAGCATCTAAAATCAGATAATTATTCATAAGATGATGAGATAGTGTATGTGGATGTTTGATTCCATTGGTGATTTGAAACACATCGATCTAAATAAGTATATACATAGTTTATTCCCATAAATCACATTTGTAATATTATGGAGTATGAAAAAATTAGAAATCTTAAGATAATAATTTTTGGCAGTTGATAGTATTCCAAGATTATGTATAATTGTAAAATTCCTATTATAAACAAGATAAAGAATAGTATGGACAAGTTTCATCTATCCACTAATCTATGGTCTTCATGTACTTATATTCTTTTTATTTTATTGAGAAAGTATAACACCAGGTTTTCATGAAATGTCACAATCTTGATCACCCAGATGCATGTCAATTGATTCAAATACTACCAATATGCCAATTTTACACCTTATATTTCTCCAAATGTCACAATCCTACTCACTTAAATCCTAACACAACAAAGTTTAATTTTTTATAAGATCTAAGTGAGTGAAACTGATGGATTACAATACATGTCATCATCTTATTATGCCCTTGTAATTAAAGCACTCCAAGAAAGTGGAACACCCATATTTTTCCAAGTGACACAATCCTCATCACCTAGGTGCATGTTATCTGATATAGATACTACCATTATGCTAATTTTACATCCAATATTTTTCCAAACATTACAATCCCACTCACCTAGATCCTAACAAAATAAAGTTAAAATTTTTATAATCTCTGAGTAAGCAGAACCCATGCATCATGATGCATGTCATAATCCCATTAATACCTTGTAATTAAATCACTCTAAGAAATTAGAGCACTAAGATTTATCCAAGTGTCACAATCCTAATCACCCAAGTGCATGCCAACCGATTTAAATATTTCTAGTATGCCAATTTTATACCTAGGAATTTTCCAAATGTCACAATCTTTCTCACCCACATCCTAACACAATAGAGTTAATTTTTTAAAAATCTCTGAGTGAGTAAAACCCATGTATTATGACACATGCCAACATCCTATTAACATATTATAATTAAATAACTCAAAGAATTTTTAAAGTAAAAAGATAAATAGATAGATATTTTAATAACTTCTATAAGATAAAAAAAATATTTGGGACCCTAAATCAAAAAACATAACCTAGTGAATTGGCAAACTTAATGCATTCAATTAGAAAGGACAACAAATCCAAAAGTAAATTATATAAGAAGTTTGTAAATCATAATGTGATGACATAAGAAACTACTGCATATAATGTTAATGCGATATAATGTCATTATCAATTTGATAATATTATGATCGATTAATAGGATTAAATGAAAGGAGAAAAGTGATGTAGATGACTATTCCCAATGACTATTATATGATTCATTTTATGTATAGGATACAATTTATATTTCATCCAAATAGTCATATTTTTTTAGGTTTGGCTCAATTTAAATTTTATCAAAATAGATCATGATGAGAGTGAACATTTGAGTTAGATTTAAGACTAAGTGTTGGACCCCAAATTTGATATCAATTTATTCTTCATAATTTTTGAAGATGGTGTCATAGATATCAATATGGAAGTAAGCCAAGGTGTAGGAGAGATGCAATGCAAAATTCATTGTCATGGAAGAATGATGCAAAAAACATGGAAGAACTAAAGACACAAGACTTAATAAATGGTGAATGAGTAGACAAGGGCATAGAAGGTAGAGATGGTAGGGAATAGTTTACATGAGCATCTAAGGAGAATAGTTAAGCAAAAATATAGCACAACTTCATGAGAAAATAGGAGGAAGACAATGATTTCCATCTTATATATGGTATATAGGGATAGTTAGGTCTGAATCAATAGGAATTCATTGTAATAGCTTCCCATAATGTGTTGTTGTTAATGATGATTATCATGTCATCACATATATATTTATGTTGTAATAGAATGGTTGGGGTAGAAACCATCTATAAATAACACCTATTATTACTTAGGGAGGTGATTTTGACTGTGATCATGTAAATGTAATCCCTAGGCTTAGTCATGATATGGATTGTGACTTGTATATAGGGATCATTGATACACACACACACACACACACACACACACACACACACACACACACACACACACACACACACACACACACACACACACACACACACACACACACACACACACACACACACACACACACACACACACACACACACACACACACACACACAATATTTTTGCTATAAAAACACATTTTGTAATCTCTTTATGAATCAATGATACCACAACTCTTTTTCTCAATTTATTCCTATATTTTTCTATGATGAATAGGTTATAGAATGAATTTTTATGATTAACTTTACTATGATGTTCTTGGATAAAACTATGTGCCTATTCAATCACCCTAGTATAATGAGATCAATGCATAAACAATTTTGTGATAAAACTGATAGGAACTAGTCTTAAGCTATGTACATCATGTGAGTACAAAGTATCATTTTTGGGATGGAATATTGGCTTAGGCACATGACTAGGATAAGTTGTGCTAAACTAGATTAAAATATCCCAATACTATGCTCACCATTTTAAAATATGTTACTATCAATTAGTCAACTTAATAAGATAAAAAATTTATTTATATGTTAAAAAATAATTTCCTTTGTTTGTAGATACAAAAATAATTCTAACTATGAACTATAAAATTAATTAGCTTCCATATAATTATGAAACATAAACAATGATTGTACCAGTCACTTTTATATTCTAAAATAATTCCATCTCTCACTATAAAATTTAACAAAAAATTATTGGGGTTGTATCATCTTATAACCAATACAAGTTATTTAATAGTATCAAGATAACTCAATCAAATTCATTAATTATTCTTTTATATGTTTCCAAAGAGTGATAAATATTTTGGTACAACCCCAAATGATCTAACCATGTACATAAGTGTGTGAATATTTTCATATTAGAATGTAGGGTACCATCAAATTGATAGCTTCAAAAAAATATAAGGAAAATGGATTATCTTTGGTCAAAAAAAAGTTTTTTCTCTTATTAATAATATGTTGTTTGTCACATACAAGTGCATGTACTTATCTACAATCTTCTCTATGTTTTTAGTGTATACTATCACAATATTTCTATTTTTTTATCTAATAAATTTATCACTAATTTCACACTATGATATCCCCCACATAAAAAAAAAATCCACATTTCATAGGAATTCAAAGTGTTGAATGAAATAACATTTAAATCTTGAGTTAAATCAAGTAAAATACAACCTAATATCTAAATTTTTCTTTACAATCTTCAACAAGTCAGGGTTAAATGTACAACTAAAGTATTGGTAGCATGAATATGAAAAGTTAGGTGTTTGGTTTGTGATATAAATTTAGTGGTCCTTTCAACCTTGAACAAAAATCCTACTCCCATTATCATAACTTCCTTTCAAGTGGAATGATAATATCTAAAATAGTAAACCAATACAATAATCTCTTTTTTAATAATGAGCCAATTACTGATGTTTTATCCAAATAAAGTTCTTAACACCATTACACACTAGTTTATGTTGAAAACTTAATATTAGAATGTACTTTAAATATCTAGTTATGAGATATTCATATTTGAAAAAATGTTTGGGGAGAATCTCATAGTATTAAAAATTATTGGGGAAAAATTATTTTTTTCAATGGTACCTATTTATCAACAAATCATGATTAATAGGAAAAACTTAATAAACTCAATATAAATAATTATATAAAAGTACCAAAAACTATTTTTCATTAAATTTATAGTATATTTTAAAAGCTTATTTGATATTTGAGCCAAATATGAATGAAAACATCTAATAATTTATATTAATAATGGATAGTATTACAAATTAAATATTGCTCACAATATTTATTTTATATATTAAACAGTGTAAACTCAATTTCATTTTTTTCCCTAGTTTAACACTTATCACACATAAAGTTAGATCTTATTTCAAAAATAATCTTACATCATCTGCATCCTAAATCAAGGTTAATTTTTTAAACAATGGCATCATAAGCCATTTTGCATTTGTAAACTCATTTTTAGAGAAAAATTTTGTTGGAATAATATTTTTTTTTAGGTACATCTTTTTTTAATGGGTTAACTACAATAGTGCTTCCAAATTTAAAATTAATTATAGGTTCCTTCCAAATTGTATCCAAATTCTTAATAAATATTTCTAAATTATTTTTACAATGCTTAGAACCCCAACAAAATAAAGGATAAGCATCCACTTTAGCATTTATTAGTAGTTTCTTTAAAAAAATTTATACACTCACATCTATATCAGATGTAGACCAAAATGTTGATTGAAATTGTGAGGATGTATCCATTAAAAATTAGGTTAAATGTTATCTTGGTTGTATATACTCATTATTTACTTGGAATGGAGTGTTACTCTTTTTTGAATAATTTTTTTGAATTAACAATCCTTCTAAATCAAGAATAAGTAAATGTTTTTTTTTTGAATCACTATAGACAATAATAATTTTGAGATTCAACACTACATTTAATCTATTTTTGAATGTTATTATAGTAATATGTAAGTTAATGTTTTACATACATTCTTAGGAATTTTCACATATTATACATCATTTCCAGTCATATCTACACAAGAATATAAATTTTATAATCATTTAATCCTTGATAAACATAATCAAACCAATTTTATTGTGACTTAGTCATGACATTTAGAATAATTGATTATTAATTTATGTAATTATTAATATCTATTTTCAATCCATGTGTGATAATTATTGATGCATGATCTAATGTAGTTGATGTATCTATCATAGCCAAATGCATGTTATACTAAAGTTAATATTAACTATTACTTGACTCCCCTTGATATGAAGTTTAGTCTTCATTTAATTCATCAAAAACTACATTCATCACTATTTGTAATGGATTTACAATTCTTACCAACATGAAACATACTAGTTTAAAATGTAAATAATGTGTTTAACTACACAAATTTTATGATATAAATTATTATCAAACCATGTATGTACCTAAGGGTGTTATGAGTTATTTTTAGTATTATTTAATCATATCAATGAATTCATCTTTAAACTTTAGTTAACTTTTATCATATTTGTGCCTCTATAAAGTACTATAATAGGGGACACGTCTATGTTACATCTTGATAACATGTTCTCCCAAACATGGACAGATCTCTCATACTTGAAAGGATGCTCTAAAAAGACAATCCCAATATCAGTTGGCCTAACAATGTCTAAGGGCTCAATGTGTGAATAGTCAAGTTCTATTCCTACTTCTTTGTTGACATTATCTTTTGAATCATAGACACAAAAAAATATAAAGACCACAAACAGTCCCTCAAACCCATCTTCTTCATTAAAAATATTGTAACATCCTTGGTAAATTATTTCATTATTTTATTTAGCCTTTTCCATGTAGATGCATATAAAATTATGAAATAAGTAATATCTAACCACCAAAACAAAAAAGATGCACATCCAAGTCATTACACTAGACCCAATGTAGGAGAGTAGATATATAATATCACTTTATGTTACATCTATGACAAAATTTTAAATAAATGAAATAATCACCTCTATACTAAGGGAAATATAGTGTTATATTACTCTGAATGTTCTTCCCAATATAAATAGAAAATCACACTAACATGTGAACTCATAAGTATCTTTCTCCCTTGCTAGAGAATTTTTTGTAACTAATGATACATAATATTCTAGGACACAATGGAATCATTTGATATCACCATATTATCTTCTACTATTGTTTGGATCCCTTGACCTGTTTGATTTTTTTCTTTTTCTATTTTCATTTCTAAATTCCTCACAAAGTTGAATAAAGTGAGTTTCATGGATGTAATTTTTTTATTTCACATTTGATGCATCATACCGTAGAATAGATACTTTTTTAATAACAAATTAATTTAAATAGTTTATAATTTTTTACCTTAAGACTCTACTCTCCTTCACTCTTTTTCAATAGACAAAGTTTTTATTTTCACCCTAGGGTCAAAAATTGTATTTAGACAAACATATCCACTCATAACTTTATCTGTGAGTACATCCAATTATTATTCAAACATAGTTCATGTGCCTTTAAATAAATTTTTTATAAATTTATCTTGAAATCTGGGTCACTATCTTTCTTAGGGATGAAATCCAGCCCACCATTTATGTAGAGATCAAAAACTATAACCCATTTTTCCCATTTGTCATCTAGAAAATTAAGAAATGTTAGACTATCACTAAGGCTATCCACCTTTTATTTTTCAAAAAAATTATTAATATCTTCTTCAAAATCTTGTATGCAAACATAAAATTAAATTACATTATTAATCAGGCATATGAGTAGTTAAATGAATATTTTTGTAAAAGTGTTTTCTCATTTTATTATAACTTAATAACTAAATTAAATATTTAAAATACCTTATAATTATCTATCTTTTCTTTTCCTAAATGAGATAATTGTGGTAGTTTTTTCATGATCCAAAAAGCCTTTCATTTGTATAACTAGTCAATAAAGTGCATTAGAACCCATGTTTTGTTGGCCATATTTTATTATTTGTAGATACTAATTACCTACTATGTTGTGGCTTTGGTAAAAATAATAGGAGATGATATTTATTTTAATATGTCATGATAAGATTCAAATTCATGTTGTTTTAGAATAATTTTTATAGATATGATGGTATTTTGTCCATTGATGATGTAGAAGTTAGTCTCTAGATCAAGTAGTTCATTCTCGAGTTCAATGTTCAAGATATCACTAGTTACTTTTCTAAATGGAAAAAATACTACCTCCCATTAAAGAGGTACATGATTACACAACATTGAGATAATTAAGATATCAAAATTGACTGGATCAAGGGTTTAGAACTAGTATTGAAGAGGATCTTGGTGGTAGTGTTCAACTCCAATTTTGAATGATTTTTCATTGAATAGAAAAGTTGAATCTCTTCATATGTTGAATATTTAATTTTATTAATTTACTTTTCATCTTGATTCAATAGAGTTATATCCCTTATATATGAACTTAGATCTTGGAATTTTGATACTAAAGTTGTTTTTTCCATCTTTGCCAATAGTTATCACCTCATATATATAAACATTCTTGAATGAAAAATTTTCAAACCCAATTTTTTGTCCATATTCAAGTGGTGGGTGATGGATGAAATGAATTCATATTGATAAAGTATTTTGAATGCTGATTTAATTCCATTACAAATATTTTCATTGGTTTCCACTCTAGTGGTGTCTCCATTTTTTAATGGTTCAATTTTCCTACCATAATAAAATCAATATTCTTTATTATGTTTTACCAAATGAACTATGCCACTTTTAATATATAATGGAACCTCTAGCTCCACTTGAATAATTTGGATAATTAGTCATTATGTTTTATATGTTCCCCCTAATCCCTTATTACATTATTTGATATATATTTCATATTTAACACTATCCCAACCACTTGATTTTATTTTGACATGGAATGAAACAACTAGGGGTCATTGTGATAGTTAGATGGAGAGTAGATTTATACAAACCACTCCTAATCTCTTTTATCCTAGTATAATTCACCTTTAATAAGTATAATTTCTCAAAAGGGAACACTACCCACAATATCAATTTAAATCCCTATTGTAAAAACATAGTCAAAAACATTTAGTTTAAATATATCATGACATTTGAAATATGACATGTTTTTAAATCATGTAAAATCATATTATTTAGATACATTAGTCACCAGATCATAATTTTTTTGAATGGATGGTTGTTACTTAAAAATATAAATTATTGACAATATATAATTGATGAACATAAACATCCATTATAATTGGCCACTTATTGATAATAATATTAGAGTTGTGTATAATGGGCACACACCCATTCTAAATTAAGTCTATTATAATTTTATATTATATCATGTCTCTTGATATTTTATATTATTGTATTTGGTCTTTATAATGAACTATAATTTAATAGAGATGATATTTTATATCTTGTTTATAATGGGTTTGTGCCTACTTTCACATGATATATTAATAATAATTTTATCAATTGATCCCATTCTACACCATAAAATAATGTTGATAGTTGATAGTATTCTAATATAATTTAATTAAAATGGGAACATGCCCATTATTAACAAGATAATAATAATAATATGAACACCTAATTTATAAGCAATATTATATTATACATGCCCTAAATGCTTCTAGAGTCACACATATCCTTGTTTATCATGACCACCTTCTTTCACATAACCTAGTCAAAGTGACCCAAGTGGACTTTGAATTCACCCTAGTCATGTACAATGCCATACAAGTGGAATAACACTGATATATTGACCACATTTAATTAATCCAATTTATTCTTATTTATTTCTAGGGGATTCACCATAATTGGCACTAGGGCTATCCATTCCTCAATTGTTGCCCTCATGCTCCCGATCTATGTTTAATACAAGTTGAGGTCTGAAGTGGGCATAAGCTTTAGATATAGGAACATTCCTGTCAGGGAAACCCAGAACAATAAACATGCTCCAATCCCTACTGAGTCAGGATCTTGCTCTACCAATTAGAACACATGTGATTACTTCTTGTATTAGCAACTAAACACAGAATTATACCAGAATCAATAAGTAACTAGAAATATGAAACAACACAGGAATTAAGAGACAATACACAATTGTATTATATACATAGAAGAATATATAATAAGGAAGATGCCACTTCTTCCTCCACCTCAAAGGTTTGCCACACCTCAAGATCTTCTTCCCTCTCTCTCTCGGTCCCAACAATCAACTCCAATATAGAATTGATGTTCACCTCTCCAACCAGTCAGTAACATGCTGCCAGTTCACCAAGTACACAACCGTACTCCAAGTAGATCTCCTGCTCTCTGCTGCTACATGCAAATCACTAGACCTTACTCACCATGTAGATATCTCTACACCCCTGAAGAACCCTTGTCCTTGCCTCACCAAGTCCTTATGATTCTTCAACCAGTACTCCAGTGGATCAGCTCCTTGACCTTGCAGACCTTGCAACTCTCCCTGATCATACACACTCAGTACCCCTATTTGGTAGCTAGGAAGAACTACACTAGCTCTCTCCACAAGCCCAATGGCTTTCTAGCACACACTAACAATACAGCCCATGAGTCCATATATAGATCTCATGCTTACAATAATTAGACTAACTTAATTACAATAATTAGACTCGCAACTCAAGACTAAGATTAGCCTTCAACATGCAAACTAGCAGTCTAAAATTAGACTCTCCCGGATTCGTCATGTGAACTGCCTGTTCTCACACAGGCTACTGACGTCGGCACCTTCATGACCGATGTCAACCGACTGGTAACCGACACCAGTTGCTTTCCCTTGCTATCTGATCGATGTCGGCTGATCAGACCGATGCCATTTTTCCTGCAACTGTTCTGCAACTCCCCGCATCTCTAGATCCTCCTTAACTTCTCTTGTTTGCATCCTGGTGAAGCTTTTAGCTCCACAACCTAACAATCTCCCACTTGGAGATAAATAGATGCACCTGTACCTGTACCTGTACACCATCTAAATTATTCACTGGCTTGTATTCCTCTTCAAGATCAACCCTGAAGACCAACCACCACACAAACTATGATGCTACACCTGTCATTCAAGTAACCTGCCGCATCTGAACCTACATATCCATGTAGTGAAGAACTTGACCCTGCATAACAAGAAACCCTACTGCTAGTCCCACTGAACTGCCCTTCAGTACTCCTTCCCCAAATTGGCTCCATACTTTCTGACAACCCCCACTGCTTGGGAAAATGCTTAGGTCTACACTAGACCTCATGTGATTTCGAACCCTGTTTCAAGCTAAGCTTGAACTGTCCAGCCCTAGGTGTGCTTTCCGATTCTGTGTCCTACATCATGAACCCCACCAACACCGTCTTCACATCAGCTCCTACTGGAGATAAAATCTCCATGTCTCTTATGCCAAAGAATTTTGCTGCTACAAATTCTTCATGACACGCCTCTAAACTAACCTTACCTTTAGCTCAACAAATCCCTGTATGTACAAACCTACTAGTAAATCACCCACATACAGTAACTGGATAATGTCGCAACTCATCATCCACTTGGTAAGACAAAACCACAATAGTTACACTGACATTGACTGAAGCCATGCTTAGTCATCCTCCTGTCAAACCTGTACCACTGTCCTGCAGCGTCCTCAAGACCATATGCCTTGGCCTTCTGTCTCTCGTATCCATCCACTCTCTTCTTTATCTCAGGAATCCATTCTGTCTCTCAGTGCTTACTTCCAGCTGACAACTTTACCAACAAATCCCTGTTTGGTTCTTCTCCAAGGACTCACACTCCTCATCCATGCCAAGCTCCCACTGTATCTGGATTCTACCTGCATTGCTTCTTCCATCTTCCTGGTTCATGACCGTCAGTAAGCAATATAAAGAAGGTGAACAATGAATATGAGGTTCACTTACCAATCCTGACCTTGACATGAGCGTTTGAGACTTACTGTTCACCCACTATCCGTTCTAGTGACCGATCTCAGCCATCTCCCAGTCTGTTTCCGACCGATGTCGGCTTCCTATACTGAACCTGACTATCGACGTCATTTCCCTGGCCGATGCCGGTGTCCCTCCTGCCGACGTCGGTCTTTATGACCGACATCGGTCTTCCTGCAGCCGACGTCAGTTACTGTCTGACCGACACCGGTACCTATGTTTGTCTGTGAGTGACAACTTTTTACCCGCGAGCTCACCATGGATCAAAATCCTAATCAACTCAACCCTGCTCTGCTCAGAATGATTCAGTCTCCTCACCTGATCTCTATCTGTCATCTCCTCCATGAAAACCAAGGCTTTCTAGTTCTTTAGCTTGTCAAAGACATCTGACTTCCACTTTAAAACCTGCATTCTCCTCCTACATATGTGACTAAGCCCATGAAGCCACATCTCTGCAACAGAAGGTGAATCAGTAATATAAGTAGATAGATAAAGGATACCTACTTTCTTACCATCATCTAATTCAAGTGTATCTGCTATGAGAGTTAAGGTGCATCTCTCATCACCCAAATTTCTTGAAGAAATTAGACTCATCTCCAAGACTGGTACTTGCATGACTTCCTCCAACCACTGTGAGTCATCCATCTGCAATTTCAGCTTCACTTCCCCTTTGTCAATAATCTGACAAGGCTCTCCAACCCCTAAATAAATCTCTCCAAAGTCTCCAAAGACATACCCATGAAAAGATGCTCTATTTTGGGCTGCATGGAAAGAGGCAAAAGAATCTGTAAACAAAGATTCCACTTTATCCAGAACATCCTGTGCAATATTCCCTACAACATATGCTTCCACCAGCTGATCTGCTATCGACCAACAATCTCTTTTTACTTGATCTTTCTTTCCATCAATTAGACCATTCGTGCTATTCAGTTTCTCCATTCGTAGCTTACTATCTTCTATCATTGCTATACTCCCACTCAATCTGAAACCCCTGTGAGTGACCTGTAATAAAAAAACACTACCAGATCTGAAACCACCTGTTAGTCAACCCAACCAAAAGCTCTGATACCACTTGTCAGGGAAACCTAGAACAATAAACATGCTCCAATCCCTACTGAGTCAGGATCTTGCTCTACCAATTAGAACACATGTGATTACTTCTTGTATTAGCAACTAAACACAGAATTATACCAGAATCAATAAGCAACTAGAAATATGAAACAACACAGGAATTAAGAGACAATACACAATTGTATTATATACATAGAAGAATATACAATAAGGAAGATGCCACTTCTTCCTCCACCTCAAAGGTTCGCCACACCTCAAGATCTTCTTCCCTCTCTCTCTCAATCCCAACAATCAACTCCAATATAGAATTGATGTTCACCTCTCCAACCAGTCAGTAACACGCTACCAGTTCACCAAGTACACAACCGTACTCCAAGTAGATCTCCTGCTCTCTGCTGCTACATGCAAATCACTAGACCTTACTCACCATGTAGATATCTCTACACCCCTGAAGAACCCTTGTCCTTGCCTCACCAAGTCCTTATGATTCTTCAACCAGTACTCCAGTGGATCAGCTCCTTGACCTTGCAGACCTTGCAACTCTCCTTGATCATACACACTCAGTACCCCTATTTGGTAGCTAAGAAGAACTACACTAGCTCTCTCCACAAGCCCAATGGCTTTCTAGCACACACTAACAATACAGCCCATGAGTCCATATATAGATCTCATGCTTACAATAATTAGACTAACTTAATTACAATAATTAGACTCGCAACTCAAGACTAAGATTAGCCTTCAACATGCAAACTAGCAGTCTAAAATTAGACTCTCCTGGATTCGTCATGCAAACTGCCTGTTCTCACACAGGCTGTCGACGTCGACACCTTCATGACCGATGTCGGCTGACTGGTAACCAATGCCGGTTGCTTTCCCTTGCTCTCTGATCGACGTCGGCTGATCAGACTGACGCCGTTTTTCCTGCAACTATTCTGCAACTCCCCGCATCTCTAGATCCTCCTTAACTTCACCTGTTTGCATCCTGGTGAAGCTTTTATCTCCACAACCTAACAATTCCTTTATTTAATATGACTTCCATGTTATTACATTTAATCTTAAATAGAGTGATCCTCTCCAAATAGTCCTAGGTCCTTTGAATATGTATCCCACAACTAGCCTGAGTCTCCACCACTTTTCCTAGTACTGAGAAGAGTTACAAAGGAACATCCTTAACTTTCCCAATTAGGCCCACTAAGAAGGAAATTTTCACTTGTGCTTCAAGGACTAATAATTAATCCCTCATGTCCTCCATCAATTTATCATACATGTCATGGGTGGTTTAGAGAACTAATATTGGGTCTTTAGCCACCTTTTTTCTCCCATGGGAATCCTCACCTTGGTAAGAGATAATAGAACCTCTTAGATCTACCAGACCATAGGGTTCCCATCTTACATGAATTTATAATTATGGATCCTACTCATATTTCCTTTGGTGTGGTCAAAATCCCACTTTAGGTTTGTGTCACCTTGTATTTTCATCTCAGGTGCCTAAGATATTGTAGCCATACCCAGGGTTGGAGTAGGTGTTAGTGGAGTAAAAAAAGGTGGTGATAGGTGGAGGATGTGGTGGAGGGGGCATGGAGGAAGCATAAGGAATGAATGAGAAAAAAAGTGGAGGCAATGATGACATGGGGGTATAGGGAGGCAAGATGAATGAGGAGGCCCAAGTAAATAGTTATACATGTCACTGGTCCTAAGTCATGTTATTGTGAGGAATTATGACTCCAAAGAGGGGGGGTGGGTATTAAATAGAAAGGAGGAAATTGGATGGTTAAATCCAAATCCCTAAGAACTCAAGATGAGGTAAAAGGGAGGCTAGGAAATTATGTAAGGAGCTAATGGTGGTGGAGTAGTAGGATGTATTACTTTTTAATTTTTTCTTGGCATCTTTCTTGGGTTAGCTAGGGCTACTATACTTGATGGAGTTTTTTTGGTGGAAGCTATGGGGGTTGACTGAGGAATTTGATGGACCACATAAGGCATCACTAGAATATTCCAAGGAACTTAATATATGCATGTAAGTGAAATTATCAGAGGAGATATAGTTACACTAGTGAAAGTTAAGGAGATCACAAATACCTAGGTCTATAGAATTACTAGTGAGGGCACAAAAGGGGTCCCAAATGAAATAGATGGGGAAAATGGAAAAGAGGAGGTGAGGACATGAGGTAAGACTAAAACTAAAGGAACTTGCATGAATTATGGATGGGGAAAAATGGGGAACAAGGGAATCTTCTCCTGAGTGGATGGTAGGGGAGTCAAGAAACTAGGTAGAGCCATGAGAAGTTTCTAGATAGTGGAGGGAGAGGGGAAAGGGACTTGTGCTAGTGTTAACTATTAGTCTCAACATGGACTAGTTTTTAGGCTACTATCAATATCAAACCTTAAGGTCTACATAGCTTGAGGTCAAGTCATTTGAGCTTGATCTCTATGGGACACATGAGTTTGATTTTTTTGGGTTTGGGTTACTCAAACCAAAAGAGGTAGTGGAGGATCTAAGGGATAAGATGGTCAAACTATAATAGGTGGTGCAAGATTTGAGGGTAAAAGTGGAGGAGGATATTTAAGAGTAAAAGCTTATAGGACTCCTTGTAAAACCCTTATATATATCTATGAGGGAGTCACCTCGACATCCTATACATATTGTGCCATAGTAGAAGTGGAAATAGATGGCTTGGGATACACCTTCTTACCTTTTTTTAGGGATTCTTTAGGGGATTCTTCAGTAGAGTAATACCAACATGTAGTTGATAGTGTATTCTAATTGTGTATATTGGTCATATGCCCATTCTAAACAATATAAGATTGATATGAACATCTAATATTCTAACCAAAATTTTACAATATAAGTTTTGGGGGTTTCTTCAATGGATTACTACCAATATGTAATTTGTAGTATTCCAATATTGTGTAGAATGGACACATGTCCATTCTAAACAAGATAAGATTTATATAAACATCAAAAATTATAAATAATATTATGTAACACAATATTGGAGGGATTCTTCAGTGGAACATTATGAGTATGTAGTTGATAATATTCCAATCTTGTGTAAAATGGGCACATGTCCATTCTAAACAACAAAAATATAATATGAACATCCAAAATTCTAACCAATATTCTATAACACAAGCTTGGTGGGATTATTCAGTGGAGTAATGCCAATATGCAATTTGATAGTGTATTTCAATCTTGTGTAGAATGGGCTCTTATGTATAATGGGCACATGATCACTCTAAATAAGATAAGAATAATATGAACATCCAAAATTATAAACAATATTCTACAACATAAGTTTGGGGGGATTATTCGATGAAATCATGCTAGTATGTATTTGATAGTATTGTAATCTTTTTTAGAATAGGCACATTCCAATTCTAAAAAAGATAAGATTGATATGAACATTGAAAATTCTAACAAATATTTTGTAACACAAGCTTGGGGGATTCTTTAGTGGAATATTTCTAGTATGCAATTGATAGTATGCCAATCTTGTGTAGAATTGGCACATGCCTATTTTAAAAAAAGATAATAATGATATGAAAGTCCAAAATTCTAACCAATATTTTTCAACACAAGCTTGGGGGATTCTTCATAAGAGTACTACCAATAAGCAATTTGATAGTGTATTCCAATATCTTAGAATGGGATCTTGTGTAGAATGGGAACATGACCATTCTAAAAAAGATAAGAATAATATGAACATCCAAAATTTTAAACAATATTACATAATACAATCTTGAGGGGTTATTCAATGGAATCATGCCAATATATAGATGATAGTATTCCAATATTGTGTATAATGGGCACATACCCATTCTAAACAAGATAAGAATGATATAAACATAAAAACTTCTAAACAATATTATACAACATAAGATTGGGTATATTCTTTAGTGGAATACTACTAGTATGTGGTTAATAATATTCTAATCTTGTGTAAAATGGGGACATGCCTATTCTAAATAAGATAAAAATTATATGAACATCCAAAATTATAATTAATATTCTATAATACAAGATTGGGGGGATTCTTTAGTGGAGTAATTCCATTATGTATATTGATAGTGTATTCCAATCTTGTGTAGAATGGGATCTTGTGTATAATGGGAAAATGACCATTCTAAAAAAGATAAGAATAATATGAACATCTAAAATTCTAAACAATATTCTGTAACACAAGATTGGGAGATTGTTTAATGGAATCATGTTAGTATGCAATTGATAGTATTATAAATATTGTGTATAATGGTCAAATTACCATTTTGAACAAGATAAGAATGATATAAACATAAAAAATTATAAATAATATTCTAAAACATAATCTTGTGGGGATTCTTCAGTGGAATATTGCTAGTATGTAGTTGATAGTATTCCAATCTTGTGTAGAATGGGCACATGCCAATTCTAATAAAGATAATAATAATAAGAACATCCAAAATTATAACCAATATTTTTTAATGCAATCTTGGGGTAATTTTTAGTGGAGCACTACTAGTATGTAGTTTGATAATGCATTCCAATCTTGTGTAAAATGGTCACACACCCATTATAAACAAGATAAGAGTGATATGAACATCCAAAATTCTAACCAATATTTTAACTATATGATATTAATTTTGTATTATTATATTTAAGAATTTTTTTGGCCAACACACCCCCTTCTTTAGAGAAGTAGGGGATTCCTTTCAAAAAGATCAAATTTACAGCTCCTAGACTCAGTCTCTTTCCTATCAAATCCTTAATAAGAGAATCATTAAGGTCCTTTCTTCCTTTGGAATTTTGAGTGTAGTAAGTGTTTTTTTATGTTGGATGATCCCTATTTAAATCCCCCATGGTCTTTGAATATAACTCAGTTAGGTCCTAGACATATCCTAAATCAACTAGGTGTTTTCTTTCTTAAAATATTTAAATGCACTAACTTTTTTGCAAGTTTGTTTTCATTTCAAGGTTCATAGAGCTTCAGTCTCCTAGAGTCCTACATGGCATATTGAAGATATTATTTGGGGTCAAAGTGATCATTTAAATACATTAGGATTATTTTATTTTAATTGGTATTTTTTTTGGTTGTCCACAAGAGGAGCAATTGAATTGAAGGGTACCATATGGATCACTGATAGAGATGTCAAAACCTATCAAATTCCTAGCCAATTAGAGAACCCTTATGTGATAATGGTAACATGCCATGCTCCCCATATATATACTTTTAAGTCTTAAGGATGATATGGACATGCACTTTCCATGATATAATCATTAATTATATGGGGAAATAAGCCCTAATTGGTCAATTTAAAAGGCCATGTCACAAGAGCCAAATCTATCAAGTAATGTATATTATAGATCTCTAAAGTTTTGTTCATAATGATGAAATATGATTTTTGATTGCATATCAAATATATAAATCCATATAGTACTTTTCATATTTTAACCCCTCTTATAAACATGTATTTTTAACTTCACATACAACTAAACTACTTATCCTTACTACATGGCATCAATTAATTCACTAGTAGTCAAAAATTTATTAGAAAAATATTAGTAATATGGGAGCTTGGGATGGGCCTTATAAGTGATAGATACTATTGTAGAGGCACATACAGTTGTACTCACTTACACCCTCAAGTGCATTAAGGAATACATTTTGGATGCATGTGAGTATACTTTAGAGTTTAAATTATGGAAAAAATGGGAGGATCAAGATATCAAATTGAATTTAAATTAAAATATAATAATTGGTATCCCCATTATATTTAAATTATAGAATTATTCAAATAAAATCAAGTGTACTTTCTTTATAACTTTCAATCATGATGGAATTTGAAGCATGTTATCCTTAATGGATCAAAGAAGGATGTGATTTGAAGTATAATTTATAATACTTGACATTGCTTTATTTTTCTTGAAAGTTTAAAAATTGATTTTAATACCAATAATATTATACACACTCAAAGGGTAAGTCAATTTTGATTCCAACACTAATAAATGTGGCACTTTTTTCTAGACTACAATTCTTAAATACTAGCAATCTTATTCATTTTAAATTGGTTGATTAATATATTAAAGGTACAAGTTAAAATCAATTTGTAGAATTTCAAGAAAAATACTTTTTCTATACTAAAATGCTTAAATACCATCAATATTATTCATTTAAAATTAGTTGATTAATATATTAAAGGTACAAGTTAAAACAAATTTTATAACTAATTACATATTTTATTAGGACTAACTATGCTCCTCAATAGATTTTTGGGCATTTTAAAAATATTTTATGTAGGTACTACATTATATATTCAATTAATTTATAGCACATGTTAGATAAGTATAGATATCAAATCATATTTTATTTACAATCCCTCATGTAATGCAAAATAGAGTGAAAATCAAACATATCCTAGATCTATAAAGACTTTGGGCACACCTACCTCCTCTCTTAGGTAGACATAACCAAATAAGAGGGGATCCCTATCTAATATATGAGTTTCTCACCTATAGATCTACTATATGGCTACCCCATCCTATAAATAGATGAGTGTATGGAATTCAATAGGTTATGAAGCTAATCTATGTCCCCAATATAATAATATAGGCTACCATATCTATTTGTTAAATTGGGATGTATCTCAAAATTTTGTGGTAGGATGTTTTTCATATTTGAAAATATACGTGATAGTTATTGCAACATGTAATTTTCAAATTTTAGAATTACCACACTCAGATCTTGTGTGGCATTTAATCCTATTCAGATGCATTATAAATTTTCAAGTATTAAAAGAAATTAGTTTCCCTCCTTAGTTTAATCTTAGGTAAGAAATGAAACTATACAATAGACTGAAAGAGATGCAAAATAGAGTTCTATACATGAATCAATACTAAAGACAAAGAGATGGTGTGTTTTAAGGATACCACCATCTATTTGGGTGCCTATCAAAACTAGACAGATAGAGATAGTTTTTAGGAATACTAGTAAACATCCTAAAGCCTATCGATAATACAAATAGATAGATAGTTGGGTTTTAGGAATACCAGTAACAATCTTAGAGCCTATCAATAGTATATACATATAGTCATATTTTAGGGATACCAACATTCATTAGGGAGCCTATCAATAGTATAGATAGATAGATAGATAGTTGAGTTTCAAGGAATATAGAATCAACCATCATAGATCTTATTGATACTACAAAGAGATAGATATTTAGGTTTTAGGGATACCACCATCCATATAGGATCTTGGAGAAATAACACTAAATAACATAGGAATAATTACATAATTATAGAAAAATAACACATAGGAATAAATAAAACATCAAAGTTTTTTCTTCAATTGGAAAAAAGAAATATATTTGGTTCTATTCACATAAAGAGAAAGAACTACAACATATGCTACCAAGTTTTATTTACTTATTCTTTTAAAATTACTTATATCTTCTTCTATATATCTACAACATGTTAAAATGGCATTCAATTTTTAAATTAAAATTTCAATTGTAATCAAACTCACTTAAACATTGGTTTCATTATTGGAATTTAAACCCAAAACAACATTGACATAAAAAAAATAAAAATGATAAATACATTTGTAAACTCATATTAATTTCCTTGTGTACTATTACTAAGTTGTGTACAAATGTTGTTTTGAGCAAAAACAAGAATTAGATTGAGTCCTTGAGTCTTATTGATCTCTTCCTCACTTCTTAATTTATATTCCACATCTTGTTTGATTCTTATCCACACACACACACACACACACACACACACACACACACACACACACACACACACACACACACACACACACACACACACACACAGAGAGAGAGATGTAGTTTTTGTGGAAAAAAATTAATATCATACGTTATAAATCAATCCTTGTGTAGTCTCCATCACCTTCATTTTATCTGTATATAATTGTCATAGTACAAAAACATAATTAATATCATAAACTAACTCTTCTACTTTATAATAATTTTTTTCTCTTATATAATAGTGAATCTTTAAATCATTGCTATGAAATATTGTGCAATATCTCCCTCATAATAATTTCAATTTTATTTTGACTTCTAGTCCATGTTTATATGTAAAAGTATTTTTTTATGAAAAAGAAATTATATTTAAGATATTTGTTTTTAACAATAGAACTTATTCCTCTCTAAACATGTACTATTACCTTTAATAACAAGTGGTTGATATATAGATCTTCCAAAATTATAATTTATTAATAAGTAGAGGCATATATTCTAATAATTAAGATGAGAGTATTTGATTATGAATTGATTTGATTATTTTTGACCTATTTAAAATGAGCACAATAATTTCCTATAAAAAATAGGTCTTGTATTAATATATTTTGAATATTATAGATTAAGAATCCAATGGGATTTACATGTTTGCAATGGGAATGGGTCCATGATACACATTAATAAATTGATAAACATTTTAATAAGTCTGGTATGCCCTTTGTACACATTATATATTAACTATATTATGAGTGCACTAGAGCAAGAATTGATCATATTATGCCCCATTGTACTAATATATTAACATTATTTAAATAATATTATTAATTAATAATATAATAATTATATATCATATAAAATGGGCATGTTCCCCATCCACACATGCTCAAATATCTATAAAATATAAACATATCATCAATTAATAATCTAATATTATTCTAATTGAAGATGTGAAAATTATTTTTTTCAAAATAGGCATGTGCCTATTATAAACAACACATATAAATTATGAGTAGGATTTCAAGTATATCATGCCATCAAACAACTACAAGATAAGAATAATATGAACATCCACATGGTTTCCATTCTTTTGTAACAAAAACTTGGAGGGATTCCTCATGGATTACTACTAGTATGCAGTTTGATAGTATATTCCAATCATGTGTATAATGGGCACATGACCATTATTAACAATATAATAATAATATGAACTTCCAATATTCTAACCAATATTATATAGCATAATATTGGGGGGATTATTTAGTGGAATACTACTAGTATACAGTTGATAGTATTATGTCAAATAAGCACAATTGTCAAATCCTGTAATTTTGGCAAGCCCTCTCACACTGATAAACAAATTGAAAATCGAACTTATCCAAAACCTATAAAGACTTTAGGCACAACTACATCCTCTCATTAGGTAGACATAACTATATAACAATGGATCACTATCTATTATAGGGGTTTCTCAACAATATATCTATTATATGGCTAGCCCATCCTATATATAGATGAGTGTATGGAATTAAATAAGTTATGAAGCTCATCCAGGTCTCCACTATATATAATATAGGCCACCATATATTTTTTTAAAATTTGGATGTATCTCAAAAGTTTATGGTAGAGCATTTTTTAAATTTGAAAATGGGCATGAGAGTTATTGTAGCATGTATTTTTCAAAATTTTAAATTACCACACTTGGGTGTTGGGTGGCATTTGATCCTAGTCATATGCATTATAATTTTTCAAGTATTAAAAGAATTGAGTTTCCCTCCTTAGTTTATTCTTAAATAATAAAGTAAACCATACAATAGACATAAAGAAAGGCTAAATAGAGTGGCATACAAGCATCAACACTACAGATAGATAGAAGATGTGTTTTAGGGATACCACCATCCTTCCAAGATCCTATCAAAACTAGAAAGATAGATATAGTTAGGTTTTAGGAGTACCAATAACCATATTAGAGCCTATAGGTACTATAAATAGATATATAGTTGGGTTTTAGGAATACCAACAACCATCTTGGAGCCTATCAATAGTACATATAGATATATAGTTAGATTTTAGGGATACCAAAATTCAACAAATATCCTAACAACACTACAAAAATATAATTAGTTGGGTTTTAAGCATTAAAATTTAACCATGGTGGATCTTATCAATAGTTCAAATAGATATATATTTAGGTTTCATGGATACCAATATCCATTCGAGAGCCAGGAGAAATCACACTAAACAACATAGTAACAATTATATAATTATAGTGAAACAACACAAGAATATATAAAACATAATTTTCTTTTATTCAATTGGAAAAAATAAATACATAAGGTTATATTTGCACAAAAAGCAAGAACTGCAACATCTAATACCAAGTTTTATTTGCTTATTCTTTGAAAATTACTTATATCTTCTTCCATATATCTAAAACATGTTAAAATGACATTCAATTTTCAAATTCAAATGTCAATTTTAATCAGACTCACTTAAACATTTTTTTCCTTTTTAGAATTTAAACCTAGAACAACGTTAACATAAAAAATAAAAATGATAAATATTTGTGTAAACTCATATTAATCTCCTTGTATAATATTACTAAGTTATTTACAAATGTTGTTTCGATTAAAAAAGGAATAAAAAATTGAGTCATTGAGTCTTTTATATCTCTTCCTCACTTTTTGATTTATATTCCAAGGCTTATTTGACTCTTATCTATCTGTAGATGTAGTTTTTGTGAAAAAAAATTTAATATCATATGTTATTAATGTGTCCTTGTGTAATCTCCATCACCTTCATTTTATTTATATGTAACTATCTTACTATTAAAACACAATTAATATTAGAAAGTAACTCTTCTACTTTGTAAGAATTTTTTTCTCCTATATAATTGTGAATTTTAAAATCTTTGATATTAAATATTATTCAATATCTCCCTCATGATGACTTAAATTTTGTTTTGACTTTTGATCCATGTTTATATACAAAAGTATTTTTTAAAATGAAAAAGCAATTATTTTTAAGACGTTTGTTTTTAAAAATAGTAGTTATTCCTATCTAAACATGCAATATTACCTTTAATATCAAGTGGTTTATAATTAGAATTTATTAATAGGTAGAGACCTATATTCTACACATTGAGATGAGAGCATTTGATTCTTAATTGATTTGATTCTTTTTAACTTAATTAGAATGAGCACAATAATTTCCTATAATATAGAGGTCATGTATTAATATATTATGAATATTATGGATTAATAATCTAACGGTATTTACATGTCTACAATGGGTATGGGTCCATGACTCCACATTATGAAATTGAGAAACATATTAATAAGTCTAGTATGCCCTTTGTACATATTAACTATATTATGAGCCTACTAAAATAAGAATTGATCATGTTATACCCATTTATACTAATATATTAACATTATTTCAAAAATATTATTAATTAGGAATCTAATAATTATATTTCATGTAAAATGGTCATGTTCCCCATCCACACATGCTTATATAATTAGAAAATATAAGCACACCATCAATTAAGAATCCAATATTATTCTAATTAAAGATGGGAAAATTATCTTTTTCAAAATGGGCATGTGCCTATTATAAGAAATCCATATAAATAATGATTAGTTTTTCAATTATATTGTGGCATTAGATAACTACAATATAAGAATAATATGACCATACACATGGTTTTCATTTTTTTGTAACACTAGCTTGGAGGGATTCTTCAGTGGATTACTACTAGTATACAGTTTGATAGTGTATTTAAATAATGTGTAGAATGGGCACATGCCCATGTTGAATAAAATAATAAAAATATGAACATCTAATATTATAACCAATATTCTATAGCATAAGATTGGGGGGATTATTTAGTGAAATACTTCTAGTATACAGTTGATAGTATTATGTCAAATAAGTAAAATTGTCAAATCATGTCATATTTTCAAGCCTTCTTACAATGAAAAACAAAGTAAAAGTCAAACATATCCCAAATATATAAATAATTTGGGCACACCTATCTCCTCCCCTTAAGTAGACATAACCATATAATAGTGGTTCCCTATTTATTATAAGGGGTTTCTTACCTATAATAAATCTATTATATGACTAGCCCATCTTATATATAGATGATTTTATGGAATTCAATAGGTTATGAAACTCATCTAGGTCCCCACTATATATAATATAGGCTACCATATCTATTTTTTAATTGGGATGCATCTCAAAGTTTTATGGTAGGATGATTTTCAAATTTGAAAATAGGCATGATAGTTATTACAACATATATTTTTCAAAATTTTAAATTACCACACTCAAATGTTGGGTGGAATTTGATCCAAGTCAGATGAAATATAAAATATTAAGTATTAAAATAATTGAGCTTCCCTCCTTAGTTAATTCTTAGGTAAGAAAGGAAACCATACAACAAATAGAAAAAAGAGGCAAATTAAAGTGTGATATAAGCATCAACATTGCAAATAGATAGAGGATGTGTTTTAGGGATACCACCATCCATCTAGGAGCCTATAAAAACTATAATGATAGAGATAGTTAGGTTTTAGGATTAATAGTAACCATCCTAGAGCCTATTAATAGTATAGATAGATATATGGTTGGGTTTTAGGAATAACATCAAACATTATGAAGTGTATTGACAACACAGATAGACATATAGTTAGATTTTAGGGATACCAACATTCATCAAGGAGCTTATAAATAGTATAAATAAACATATAGATGGGTTTTAAGTATTATATAAGAAACCATAATGGATACTATAAATTTTAAAAAGAGAGATATTTAAGTTTCAGGGATACCAACATCCATTCGAGAGCTGAGAGAAATGACACTGAAAAATATAGGAACAATTATATAATTATAATGAAATAACACATAGGAAGAAATAAAACATCAAAGTTTTTTCTTTAGTTGGAAGAAATAAATATGTCAAGTTCTATTCACACAAAGATAAAGGACTAAAACATATACTACAAGGTTTTGTTTCCTTATTCTTTGAAAATTAATAATATCTTCTTCCATATATCTACAACATGTTAAAATGGCATTCAAATGTTATATTCAAATGTCAATTGTAATCAAACTCACTTAAACATTGGTTTCAATTTTAGAATTTAAACCTATAAAAACATTGAAATAAATTTAAAAATGATAAATACCTATGTAAAATCTTATTAATCTCTTTGTGTAATATTACTAAGTTATCTACAAATGTTTCAAACAAAAATAAGAATAAAAAATTGAGTCCTTGAGTCTTGTCGATCTCTTCCTCAATTCATAATTTATATTCCAATGCTTGTTTGTCTCTTATCCATATGTAGATGTATTTTTTGTGAAAAAAAGTTTAATATAATAATCTATAAATGAGTCATTGTGTAATCTCCATTGCCTTCATTTTATTTGTATGTAACTGTCATACTAAAAAAACATAATTAATATCAGAATGTAAGTATTATAATTTTTAATGATTTTTTTCTCCCACATAATAGTGAATTTTAAAATAATTTATATTAAATATTATGAAATATCTCCCTTGTTATAATTTTAATTTTATTTTTACTTATGATCCATGTTTATATTCAAAAGTATTTTTTTATAAAAAAGCAATTATATTTAAGAGATTTGTTTTTAACAATAGCACTTATTCCTCTTTGAACATGCACTACTACATTTAATAATGAGCAATTGACATTTAGTGATTCTAAAATTAGAATTTATTAATAAGTAAAGTCCTATATTCTACATATTTAGATGAGAGTATTTGATTCTTAATTGATGTGATTCTTTTTAACCTATTTAGAATGAGTACAATAGTTTCTTATAATACAAAGGTATTATATTAATATATTGTGAATATTGTGGATTAAGAATAAGATGGGATTTACATGGATGAAATGGGAATAGTTTCATTAATCCACATTATTAAATTGAGAAACATATTAATAATTTTGGTATGCCCTTTGTACACATTATATATTAACTATATTATGAGTGTACTAGAGTAAGAATTTATCATGTTATACCCCATTATACAAATATATTAACATTATTTTAAGAATATTATTAATTAGGAATATAATAATTATATATAATGTAAAATGGGCATGTTCCCCATCCACATTCTCAAATATACAAAAAAGATAAGCACATCATCAATTAAAAATCCAATATTATTCTAATTAAAGATGTGAAAATTATCTTTTTCAAAATGGGCATGTGCTTGTTCTATGTAATCCATATAAATTATGAGTATGGGTTAAAGTATATGGAATCAAACAAATAAAATATATGAATAATATAAATAGCCACATGGTTTCCATTTTTTATGTAACACAATCTTGAGGGGATTCTTTAGTGGATTACTACCAGTATGCAGTTGGATAGTGTATTCCAATCATGTGTAGAATGGACACATGCCCATTATGAACAAGATAATAATAATATTAACATTACTATTATAAAAAATATTATATATCAACATATTGAATGGATTCTTAATTGGAATACTACTAGTATACAGTTGATAGAATTTCAATCATGTAGAATGGGCGCATGACCATTTTAAATAGGATAAGATTGATATGAACAACCACATGGTTTCCATTTTTTTTACAACACAATCTTGGGTGTATTATTAGATGGAGTAATACCAGTATTAATTTTGATAGTGTATTTCAATCTTGTGTATAATGGGCATATGCCCATTCTAAACAAGATAAGAATAATATGAGCATCTTATATTCTAGACAATATTTTATAACACAATCTTGGGGGGATTCTTTAATGGAATAATGAAAGTATTCAATTTATAGTATTCCAATAGATTATAATGGGAATATTTCCATTTTGAATAGTATAAAAATGATATGAATATTCACATGGTTTTCAGTTTTATATAACACAAGCTTTAGGTGATTTTTCAATGAATTACTACCAGCATGTAGTTTCATAGTATATTCTAATTTTGTGTAGAATGGGAACATGCTCATTATTAAAAATATAAGATTAATATAAAAATATAATATTTTAACCAATATTATATAGAACAATCTTGGGGGAATTATTTGGTGGAATATTTCTAGTATGTAGTTAATAATATTTCAATATTTTGTATAATAGGCACGTGCCCATTCTGAATAAGATAAGAATGATGTGAATATACACATGGTTCCCATTTTATATATAAAAAAATATTAAAGGTATTATTCAATGGAGTACTATCAGTGTTGGGATTTATTTCCTTAGTCTATCATACTATTCTAGTTACATGCATAGAGTAAAATAGGAGTTCATTGGGCTAGCATGCTGGCATTTCACATATTAGTCTCACATGCTCACCCAAAGCATGAAGCTTAAGACCATTCCCTATCATTTGTTTTTCTTAACATAGGTTCTTGAAAAAGCATAATTTTAATATTAAACATCACTTGTAACTTATTAAACCATTTATTCCATAACTAGTTTAACATGAACAAAAAGTAGGTGTTGAACATAAAAATAATTGTAGTGCTAATGATTCACATGAAACCATAAATGTAAAAAAATAATTAAATTGTATTAAGTATCAAGTTAAATTCATGTATAATTACAATAGCTCCTTGTCTTGAATATTCATTTCCAACTAACAAAAATATAAATGATGGTAATCATACCAATAACTATGCAGTTCCTTCCTAAGTAGAACTACAAAGTATTTATATGACTTTCCCTATGTTGCTTGAATATTTATTCTTTGTGAATTCATAATTTATTACAAGGTATTCTATACCACTATTTCCATGTCATTAAAATTTCCTCAACCAAAATTATTCAAATTGGGGTCCAACATTTTGAACATTGTCATTGATTAAGGAAGAGATTATTTAGCATTATCTTTGAGTGTTGAGATTTGATATTTAATGTTGTCATTAATGTCAAATGTTATAATATATATTAATGGTTATTTCATTTGATTTAAATTTAATCCCATTTTTTGTCAAAGGTCCTCATATAAATACCTGGTCTAATAAGCCTTGAGGTATGTATATGAATGAGTTAGGTTTCTAGCATAGTAAATGTTGTTTTTGTATGAAGAGTAGTGGTGTGAAAGTACTATTTGAAAAATGTTATAATGTTAGCTTGAGTCAAATAATTGAGTATATATAAGTCAATAAAATAAGTATAAATCATTTTGTAGTGTTTTTTCTAGCACAAGTGATATGAAATTTACAGGTGGCATAATGAGATGGGTAGCTCTGAATAAGTTCTGTTAAAGTTTTGAAGAATGAGTGTGTGTGGTTTCTTGAGAATATATATGATACATTGAATCATAATAAATTTATAAGGTGAATTTTATAGAGTGGCTATAAGGTCATATTCAAGGCATAGTAAGACTTGCAAGTCAAGTCTTAGAAAGAAAGAAGAGAGATGGTGGCCATATGAGGTAATAAGATTAGTTTCCATGACATGGGTGAGTAGGTGAACATTGATAGAGATAAATCAAGTTATTTTAAGTATGTGCATAAATTTTTAGATAAATATTTGAAAGAAAAGGCTTGAAAAAGTGTTTCAAGGTTTTTTGAGTGCACAAAATGAAATGAGTAGCTCTAAATAAATTCTTTTGAAGTTTTGAAGAAGAGTGAGTGTATGAGGCTGCTAAAGCATAAAAATGAGAAATTAAATCATAATAAAGTTCCAAGGTGAAGTTTACAGAGTGGCTATAAGGATAAATTCAAGGCATATTAAGACTTGCAAGTCAAGGCTTAGAAATAAATAAGAGAAATGGTGGCCTTATGAGTTAATAAGATTAGTTTCCATGACATGGGTGAGAATGTGAAAATTAACAAAGCTAATTCAAGTTGCTTTAAGTATGTGCATAAAGTTTTAGATTAGGGTATTCAATAAAAGGCTTGCAAAAGTGTTTTAAGGTTTTTCAAGTGCATAGAATGAAGAGATGTCTACTAGAGAAGGTTTTATCAGTGCTCATTGGCATGTGGAGCATATGTATGAGATCATAATATTTTTATGGTAGATAAAGAAGGTTTATATCTTGAATTTCTACGTATTAGTTTCTAGAAAGAGGATCTAAGTTTTATGAATGGTCATTAATATTGGAAGTTAGTTTAAATCCTCATAAAAACCTAATAGTGACTCCATATTAAAGATCTTGTTAAAATAATCTTAGAATGGTTTTATATTATTATAAAAATGTTTGGAAATAAATTCAACTCTCCTAGGTATCTCTAGATGTGATTGGTTTCTTAGGTGAGTGATAAAACCTTATATAAAAATGCTTGTGTTTTATAAATTTGATGTAGAAGACAAAGTTGACTAAGTGAAAGTTTCTAAGTAGATGAAAATTAAAGTGTGAGACTTTTAGTTTCTATTCATAATGATTTTTTAATAGGTTATATATCTTAGGTGTGTAAATTTGGTAATCCAAGTTGGCCAGTCACTAATATATCTTGTGGTGCAAATAGTAAGAAAATTAGGTAGAAGTGATAAGATGTTTCTTAATGTATTTTCATGAAAGAGTGATGCATTGAAATGAATGATGATGTTATTTAGGTATGGAATGATCTATAAAAGCTTTACATAATCTTGGAATTTTGTGGAAGAGGTTGAAACATTGAATCCAAAATGGCTTATCTGATTGAGTAGAATCTATGAGAGAGAAGGTTAGAAGATTGGTCTATAAGAACAATATCTTTTTAGTATATCTAATGATATGATTGATTGATGTTGATCTGATGATGTTATGAGATCATTTTCAAGCATTGAAATCCCTTGAATATAGTCAATAATGTGTCAGATGTTCATGTTTCCTTGACTATATTTTTAGAGTTAGTTATCAATTCTAAGTGAACATCTTGTAGAGAAGTATTTGAGCCTATTTACCCTATGTTGAAGCATTAGATGAAGGTGTTATATATTTAAAGGGTTCAATTATGTTATATATGTAAAGGGTTATTCTATAGAAGCAGTAATTTTAGTAAGGGTTCAAGTAGTGAGTGGACCTAAAAGGTATTGTCTATGTAAAGTGATGTTGGCTAAGGGATATTAGAGTGGTGTTTGATGTTTTCTTATCATTTTATGTGTTTGGATATAGTTAAATAAATATCAAAGTTTAAAGTATTGTTAAGAAGTCTCATTAGGTCTCTATAAGCCTAAAAGAGGAGTAAAGGATAATTGATATATGGCCAACCTATTATAGCGATTGATTCATGATTAAGGCATGTTATTTTAATATTATTAGACCTATTCATTTTTGAAATAATTTATTTGAATATGTATCCAATGTAGAAGGATATGATTAAGTAACTTGTATAAAATCAAGGTAGTTAAGCCTATTTTGGGTGTGCTTAAAGAGTGAGAGCATAACGTAATAAGTGAATGATATATATCATTGGTGAGAATAAATAGGTCATTCAAGCCATCGTATAAGTGATATGAATATATAAAAGAGGTTTTGCATATGAGGATCAAGGTTAGAAGACCTAATCAAGCCATGAATAGGCTGAAGCTCAGTTTGAAAGGGACTGAAGTGAGTGAAGAGATATAAAAGTAGATCATTATCTATTATATAATAAACAAGTTTTTTTTAAGGTGATAAAATAATTATATGGATAATTTGATGGTAAGTAATATATGGGTTTGGTGCCTCCTTGCAAGTGGGTGCTTGTTAAAGCCTAATTGAGTTGGTGTTGGTTTTCCATGTGAAGTTGGTGCTTCACTAAATTTTTATGTTTTTATTATAGGAATATATTTAATTTTCTTCATTAGTGGGTTTCATTTCCAAATAATTTTTCCCACCTATATGTTATGTTAATGTGTCTCATGCTTTTGTGATTTGATGCTTATGCTTGCTTAGATTTACATGCTTTTTAAGATGGTTCATGAATGGTTAAATGGGATTGAATGATTTTTTTTTAATATTGATTCACCCACATTTTAATCATTTTTTATATAATAATTTTCATCATAACATGTCCTTTAGATTAGGTTTAACATCCTAAAGGAGATCCTAAGAATCAAAGATGACTAGTCAACAAGTTCAAGGTGGTTTACCTACTAGTGAAGCTTTGTTATTAAATGGATCTAACTATGCCTTTTGGAATGTTATAATGAAGATATATATGATTTACTAAGGACTTGGTATTTTTTAGTCAGTTATGGATGGTTATATTTCACCTCTAACTCTACCAACAAATGAAGTAGGTAAGAAGGCTAGTGAAAATAACTCCAAGGCAATGAATGCCATTATGTGTGGCCTTTCAGAGGCAAAGATTGTAAACATAATGCATTACATTTGTTCCAAATCCATAGGGACAAATTTAAGACCATTTATGAAGGATAAACCAAGGTAAAGTTAGATAAATTGCAAACCTAAATAGAAATTAGGCAGTAATCCTAAAGGATAAAGAAGAAGACTAAAACAAATATGAAACAAAAATAAAGTCTCTGAGAGATGAGTTAGATAAAGCAACTAACAAGGTGAAGATTTTTTTTTAAATATGAAAAGAACACTAAGGTTCTAGATGATATATTAAGCAGTCATAAGTCTTCAAGTGATAAAACAAGTATTGGATTCAAAGAAGACCAAAAGAAGAGACCTCAAGTCAAAGAGAAGACTATTAAATAAAAATTTTCAACATGAAAATATCTATTAGATAGACAAATGCTACAAGATATGTAAAATATCTCAATGGTTACTATTTTACATGCAGTCAATCTAGTCATAGAATAATACAATGTAGAAGACCATCCAAGAATGATTACTTATAGAGATGTGTAAGAAAAAGCAATTGGTCAAAGGTATATCATAACTATCATCAATCAAATGGTATATATAAGGTGGTATATTACAACTATCATAATGTAGAACACATTGCAAGATTTTGTCCTAACAGAGTTAAAAGGTCATCTAGTCAAGACAAGAAGGTTCATAGTCATGTCACTAAGAAATGGATCAATAAATCAGACTTTGTAGATAAGGTAAATATGGAGCAAAAGGTAAAAGAAGAATACTCTAGGAAATATCAGAGTATAGAATTGGCTAAGAATGATTAATTGGCTAGGAAGAAGAATGACAAGGTGAGTCATGATTAGCTCATAAACTAATGTAGGATGTTTTCTACTATAGAGCATAAGTTAGAAGTGAAATAATGTCAAGAACATTTTTTATCTAAATGTGTTAACAAGGTGTCAAATAAAAGAATAAGGATGATAAGGTGAATGATGAAAAGTTCAAATCAAAGGTCAAACCTAAGGATCTAGTCAAGTCTAGAAGAATGTTGAAGAATATTTAGTCTTGTAAAAAGGATATAGAGATCTGGGAATCTCCTAAGTTCATACTATTTTAGATCCATATAACAAAGGAGGTGGATCCATTCAGCTTCATGTAGACATTATTCCATTAGCAGAAGCATGAGGTTGTAGTCAAAGAAGATCCAAAGATAAAATGCAAACAATTGGTATATAAGAGGTAACCTTTTGATATCTATTTATATAGGTGAGCTTGATCTATGAAGACCAAGGGGGAGTCTCTATTTATATGGTTGGTCTCAAGAATGAGATATCCATGTATGGTCAAGATTTTGGTATTTCTTCATCCATGTTAATAAAATTATGTGATCTTGAGTTCTTAGTTATTTGAAAGAAGATATGCTTAGTTTAAGGGGCAGCTTGGTAGCTCTATTTTTCTTTGTCAATAAAGTAATTTACTTTTGATATGTATGGAGATAAGGAGAGATTATGTTGGAGATACTTCATAAACTATATTTATTGAGCTTTTGATGAATTAGTTAGGAGAGTGACCTGATTGAGAAAAGTTTCTAAGAATGATTGTCATAAGAAGTTTCCATAGTTTCTAAATACTGTGTGCCATCTAGTGTCTATGAGATAGTATCATCTCATAGGAATAAGAGTATGATTTCATTAGTTGTAGATTATCCTTGATGTCTAATGATAAATAGAAGCATGATGGATGTTTGGTTTGAGGGGGAGCTATTCAAGTTGTTGACTAAGCTTGATCTATGTTGAAAGTGATCTTGTAATCTAAGTTCATTCTAAAAAAGATGATAGTTGTGGAATACCTTTGTAATTAATGTAAAAGGGGGATAAAGATTAAAAAAAGTCAAGAAAATGATAAGATTAGAAAGATTAGAAAAGATGATAAAAAGGGAAACATCAAAAAGGGAGAAAGAAAAAGACAAGAACTAGGTCTAAGATATAATTATCATCAATAAGTAGTTTGCATAGTTTTTTGAGTGTGTTTGCCATCAATGACAAAGGGGGAGATTATTGAAAATTATCATTGATTAATAAAGAGATTATTGAGCATTGTAATTGCATGTTGATCTTTGATATTTAATGTTGTTATTGATGTCAAAGGTTCTAATGAAGATGCATGGTTATTTCATTTGATGTCAATCTAATGTCATTTAATTTCAAAGGTTCTTGTGAAAATTCCTAGTCTACTAAGCCTTGAGGTATGTATATGAATGATTTCAAAGGTTCTTAATATTTAATGTTGTTTGGTTTGTATTGCTAGCATAGTAAATGTTGATGTATGAAGAGCAGTGGTGTGAAGTATTGTTTGAAAAATGTTATAATGTTAGATTGAGTGAAATCATAAGAAGTAACATTGAGTATATATAGGTTAGTATAATAAGTATAAAGCATCTTGTAATGATTTTTATAGACCTTATGAGATGGAATTTTTAGGTGACATAATGAAATAAGTCAATCTAAAGAATATTTGTTGAAGTTATAAAGAAGAGTGAGTTTATGAGGTTTCTTGAGCATACACATGATAAATTAGAATAAAAGAAAGCTCCAAGGTGAAGTCTATAAAGTGGATAGAAGGTCATATTCAAGGCATAATAAGACTTGCAAGTCAAGGCTTAGAAAATAAGAAGAGAGGGTGGTCAGTTGAGGTAACAAAATTAGTTTTCATGACATGGGTGAGTAGGTGAATATTTATAGGGGTAAGTAAAGTTACTATAAGTATGTGCATAAATTTTTAGATCAAGGTTTGTAAGAAAAGGCTTGAAAAAGTATTTCAAAGTTTTTCGAGTGCATAAAATGAAGAAATGCCTACCTAAGAAGGTTTTCTCAGTGCTCATTGGCATGTGAAACATATGAATAAGATCCTAAGATATCCATGGTATATAATTAATGGTTATATCTCCAATTTATAAGCATTGGGTTCTAGAAAGAGGATCTAAGTTTTAAAAATGATCATTAAGACTAGAAGTTAGTTTAAACCCTCATAAAACCCTAAAGGTGACCTGATATTGAATATATTGTTATAATAAGCTCGAAATGGTTTCATATGACTATAAAAATGTTTGGAGGTTGAATTAAACTCTCCCAAGTATCTCCATGTGTGATTGGTTTCTCATGTGAGGGAGAAATACATACAAAAAAATGCTCATCTTTCAAAAATTTGTTATAGAAGATAGAGTTGACCAACTCAAAATTACTAAGTGGATGAATATCAGAGTGTGATATTTTTAGGTTTTTTTCCATAAGGATTTATAGATAGGTTCCATATCTCAGGTGTGTAAATTTTGTGATCCAATTTGGCTAGTCATTAATAGACCTTGTAGTGTAGACAATAAGAAAAATAGGTAGAAGTGAGATGTTTCTTGATGTATTTTCATGTAAGAGTGATGCATTGAAATTCATGATGATGTTTTTTCAGTCTTGAATGATATATCCATGGTTTTAAAAATATTTTAAGTCTATGGAAGAGGTTGAAACATTGAAGCAAAATGGTTTATTTGATTGAGTAAAGTTTATGAAAGAGAAAGTTAGAAGATTGATCTATAAGACCAATAGTTTTCAATAGATCTCATGATATTATTGGTTAATGTTTCTATGAGTATGTTATAATATAATGTTTTATGCATTTAAATCCCTTGAATATATTCAATAGTGTGTTAGATATTCATTTTTACTTGACTATGTTTTTGGAGCTAGTTGGCAGTTCTGAGTGAACATCTTGAAGAGAAGTGTTTGAGCTTGTTTACCCTAAATTGAAGCATCAAATGAAGATTATGATGACCCTAAGTTCATGAGATTTTTTAATATGTAATTTTTTCCATGTTTATTTATAAAAATTTAGTATATGCCTCGTTATTCAAGACATAGTTTTTGTATATGCACAAGCCTTTTATATGTAGTAATTTAAGTAAGGGTTCAAGTGGTAAGTGGACCTAAAAGGTGTTATAGACATGAATTTAAGCTCTATAATGGGTATTATATTTTATTATGATGTGTTCCTACCATGTGAAGTGTTTGGATATGATTTAATAAATATCAAAGGGTAACTTGTTGTTAAAAAGGCCCATTAGGTCTCTATAAGCCTAAAAGAGGAGTAAGGGATAATTGATATATATATATATATATATATATACAACCTATTATAGTGATTGATTCATGATTAAGGCATGTTATTTTAATATGGCAAGACTAATTCATGGCCTACCTAATTTATTTGAATGTATTTAACCTAGAAGGATATGATTAAGTGGCTTATATAGAAGCTAGGTAGTTAGGTCTATTTTGGGTGTGCTTAGAAAGTGAGATAAAAATAAAATAAGTAAATGATATATACCATTTTTGAAAATAATGAGGTCATGTGAACCATTAAATAAGTGTTATGAATATTTATAATATGTTGTGCATATGAGTATCAAGGTTATAAGACCTAGTCAAGCCATGAAGAGGGATAGTTGAGTGAAGAGGGATGAAGGTTTGTTTGAGAGAGATTGAAGTGATCAAAGAGATGAAGAAGTATATCATCATATATTGTATAATAACTAAGGGTTTATAAAGGTGATAAAAAAATCAATTGGTTGAATTAGTGCTAAGTCATTTAGGGGGTTGGTGCCTCCTTACAAGTGGGTGCTTACTAAAGCCTAACTGAGTTGGTGCTGGGCTAACTGGGGTTGGTGTTCCATATGAAGTTAGTGATTTACTAAAGGTTTATGTTTTTATTATAGGACTATAGACCATTTAATGCATCAGTGGGTTTTATGCCCCAATAGGGTTTCCCACATATGTGTTGTGTTGATGTGTTTCATGCTCTTTTGATTTGACACTTATGCCTACCTAGATGTATATGCTTGTTAATATGGTTCATGAATGGTTAAATATATTTATATGAAAAATTTTTAATACTAATTCACCCCCACCACTTTCTCAATTATCTTTTTTCCAATAAAACATCACCCCACACTAAATTTATAGTTTTCTCCAGACTATGCACTAGGAATAGGTCCTTTGGGCTTCAAGAACTGAGGTCCCATTATCTGAATATAACACCTCACCCCTTCCTAATGATTGAGGTTAGTCTATAAATTAGAAGTTAATTATTTAAACATACCCTTAAATTTCTTCATCTCTTTAGGTTGTTTGAGAAAGTTTCCTACTTTAGTTGTCAAAAATTCAAGTTTAGGTGAGGCATCCTTATAGACATCCTCTAGCAATCCAACTTGTATCATCACCTACCCTTTGAGTTCCACAAAATTAGTGTTGAGTTCCTATCAATGTGCATTTATTTTGGCCTCTATCACCTCAAGATCTTATATATCCTTAGAGTGTTACATTTGTTCTTTTATTGTTAAAGCATTTTTTACTATTTTATGGTGTTGTTCCTTCTCTTTAAGCCTTTATTCCAAAATTGTAATAGGACAGATGAAATTCATAAAAAATCCATTAATAAAGGAAACCATAACACTAAATATATTCAAAAATATTTTACATACTTCAATGGACATCATATATTTAGAAGGTTTCCTTTCAATCCTTCATCACCATAATGTTATAAGAGAAGGTGAAATCTAGGAGAGAGTAATGCACATTATATGGGTTCCCTGAGATGTCAATGATCTAGCACCGAGAGTTGGGTAAACACACTTAGTCATGGACCTTATCCTACACATAGATGGTAGTGAGAAGTAGGTTTCCAAATAATTCAATGCATGGCAACATCTCTAGTTTAGCTTTGACCATATGAAGATTGTATTTATTGTAATCTTGAAAGGCATAATCAAATTTTTATTTTTCATCATTGTTAGAGCCTAAATCCCTATGTACCTATTTTATTTCTTTGAACATGCCATTATGGTGCTTGATATGGGTCAAAACTTATGGTAATAGGGTATGTTGGTACTTATGATTGGTCTTGGGGTTTGATAAGGATGAAACCATTATAACAAGATAGATGTCAATATAAAGGTATTGAGTGTAGAGAGGAAAGAAATGTAGGGACATGTGACAAAAATTGGACAACAAGGAGTTCAATTACTTAGAGAATATTTAGTGATAACTGTTAGTGATATTTTCTTAGGAATCTTTATAAAAGTACACATTCATCCATGTATTAATGGTATTTAGTGGCTCACTTGATATGAATTCAAATTTGACTTGATGGCTAGGTCTCTTCTCTTTATTTCCCAATCTAGAGTTAAATTTGGTATTCATGACCCTTTATCACCAACCAAATTTAGAAATGGGGATGTGACATTTTAAAACTATCTAATCAGACCTAGTTTTATATTTCATTAATACATGATGTGTGGTAGGTATGTAGTCACATCTCTCTGAGTCTCCCCTTTTAAATCTCACCTTATGCTAAATGTCATCTGCTTATTGGCCCTCATGTTAATAATTGGTAATTACACATAGATTTGTACCACATGTCATACCTTTAGGAGGGGTGAGGTGTCACTTAAAGACAAGATTAATTATTTTATTGTTTCTTCTATTTCATCTATACTCCATTTTGACTATTTTTGGGCCTTAGGTGTCCACCTACTCATATGACTAGCTGTGCAACATGGTTATTTATAATTGGGCTTGGTTCTCTCATGATTTGACATTTTTGATAGGTCTATGGGATTGGATGCTCTAAGTGTTTATGTCATGACATCTCCTTAGTGGGTTGGGCTCCCCTAAGATATTACATTTTTAGTAGTTCTAGGGGACTAACCACTCTTATAGATTGTGATATGACATCTCTCCATTTATAAATTAAGGGAAGCCCAATATAGTAATAAATTACTTGACTGCTATTAATATTATGATTTGTGATGAAGGGCATTATTCTGATGTTCCAAGAAATAAATAATACTCTAGGATCTTCTTTCAAAAGTTAACCTATAAGGTTAGCACCTCAAATGCTTAAAATAAGAAGCTCACCATAGTCATAAAATAAATAAGGCATGACATTGTTTGGGGACATCTAGGCAACATAATATTTTAAGGACCAAGTTTAGACAAAACGGACCTGTAAACTCTAGTTCTGATAACTTTTTAAAAAGGGGTCCCTTATTTTCATGAAAAGAGTGTGTTATGGCCACAATAGATTTTTTAGTGGAATACTATAGTATGTAGTTTTATATTGTATTCCAATCTTGTGTAAGATGGGTACATGCCCATTATAAATAATATAAGAATAATATGAACATCTAATATTATATAACACAAGATTGGGGGTATTCTTTTGTTGAATACTATCATTATGTAGTTGATAGTATTCCAATTATGTAAAATGAGCACATGCCCATTTTGAATAGGATAAAAATAATATGAACATCCACATGGTTTCCATTTTTTCTATAACAAAATCTTGAGGGGATTAATTAGTGGAGCACCACTAGTATGCAGTTTGATAGTCTATTCCAATATTTTTTAGAATCTAAACAAGTTAATAATAATATGAACATCAAATATTCTAACCAATATTTTTTAACACAAGTTTTAAGGGATTTTTCAATGGAATAATCACAATATGTAGTTGATATTATTACAATAGTCTGTAGAATGGGAACATGCCCATTATGAACAAGATAATAATGATATGAACATCCACGTGGTTTCTATTTTTTCTTTAACACAATCTTAGGGGGATTATTTAGTGTAATACTTCCAATATGCATTTGATAGTATTATAATCATGTCTAATGGGCACATGCCAATTCTAAACTAGATAAAAATGATATGAACATCCACGTGGTTTCCATTTTTTCTATAACACAAGCTGGGGGGGTTTAAGTGGATTAATACCACTATGTCATTTGATAGTGTATTCTAATCTTGTGTAGAATGGGCACATGTGCATTCTAAGTAATATAATAATAATATAAACATCTAATATTCTATTACATAAGCTTGCCATGGGGGGATTCTTTAGTGGAATACTACCAATATGCATTTTATAGTACTCTAATATTATGTATAATAGGCACATGCCCATTTTTAAAAAGATAAGAATGATATAAACATCCACATGGTTTGAATTTTTATGTGACACATGCTTGGGGGTATTCTTCAATGGAGTATTATCAGTGTTGGGATTTTTCCCTTAGTTTAGATTACTAATCTAGTTGCATGACTAAAGTAAAATAGGATTCCATCAAGATAACATGTTGGAATTTCACATGTTAGTCTCACACACTCACCCAAATTGCAAAGATTAAGTTTAATCCCTATTAGTTCTATCTCATGATGGTGTATATACCAAGCACTTAGCATAGGTTCCTAAACAAGCATATTTCTACTATTTAGCCTCACTTGTAACTTATTAAACCATTCATTCCATAACTATTTTAACATGAAAATAAAGAGGCACAAAATGTAAAAATATTTATAGTGCCAATGATTTACATGAAACCATAAATGTAACTCAAGTATTCCATTGTATTAAGTATCAATTTTAATAATCTATTATAGTACTTCCTATTGTTCAACATTCATTACCAACTAAAAACAATAACAATGATGGTAATGACAATAATAATTATTCATACCCTTCTTAAGTAAAACTATGGGGTAGTTATACAAGTTTCCCTATGTTCCTTATGTCTTTATTTTCTATGTCTTAGTCATTTGGTGCCAATGTATTCTATGACAATATTACCATGCCATAAAAAAAATTACTTAGCCAAAATTATTAAAAAATATGATCCAACATGACCCCATACTAAGTCGATAGTCTTCCTTAGACTATGCACCAGGAGCATGTCCCTCAAGCTTCAAGAAATCAAGTCTCATTATCTCGATATGGCACTTCACCTCTTCCCAATGATTAAGGGTGTTACATAATTTGGATTTTATTTATTAAACCTTTCCATTAGATTTATTCATCACTTTAGACTACTTGAGAAAGTTACCTACTTGAGCTGTCAAAATTTCAAGCTTAGTTGAGGCATCCTTGTGGAAATCCTCTAGTGATATAACTTATGTCATCACCTTCCCTATAAGTCTATAAAATTATCATTAAATTCTAGTCAATTTTCATTTATTTTGGCATCTATCACCTCAAGATCTTGGATAAAATTAATTCACCATGCTCATTATTTTATTATTAAAAAATTCTCAACTAGTTTTTGGCATTATTGTTCCTTCATTTGAATACTTTCTTCCAAAATTTTAGCTAGTCAAGTTAAATTTATAAAAAAATACATTAGAGATAGAACCATAACACTAAATCTATTAAAAAATATTTTACATACTTCAATGGACTTGAAAAACTACTTAGTAGCCCATGTATTCTCATGTTTAGGGTCTAGATGGTTCTTACACTTTTGTAACACCTTCAACTTATCAATGGCATTGCCTTCCATAAGAACTCATAAATGAACATTGTCTCTTGATACAAAATAGTCTTGTGGTGAGTGAGATTATTAACTCTATCCACCATTATTACTTATAGCTAGTGATTGAGATTCTCTATCTCTTCTTCAAGCCATATCCTTTATCTACATTCCTTCCACAATATATCAACTTCATATTGGTGATTTCTCTTGAGTTAGTTCACATAAAAAACCTAAAAAGCATTATTACATGCAATTTCCACAAAAAAATTGAAAAGGCACATACTCACTTAGGTTGACATGCATTGTTTAGGATCTACCCAAAATGCTTCATAGAGCTATATGTTATTTGAGAAAAGCTCAAACTTGTGCTCTTCATTAAATAAATTCATAAAGAAATAAATATTGAAAAAATTTTGGTTGGCCAATTCTTCCAAGGGAAGGTATTACCAGATATAAATTTATTCCTTAGGAACATCTTATTAGAATTATACCCAAATGGTGGGGTCATCACTAGATAGTAGTGACAGTTATTCGTTATTATTAATTAGATCCTTCCCTTTAATTATATCATGATCAAGGATGTATATGTGATAGTACTCATAATATTTGCTTGAGATATAACCTATTTCTAATGTCATTTTTATTCTTTCCCTTATTAACCAATGATGGGTGTGTCTTCAGGGGTCAACTCTTCATGTCATGCTAGTGAGGGTTCCTTTTACGGCTCTGGCTTGTCTTCTATTTCAACCTTAGGGGATGTCCCCTTTATGGAAGTGACTTGTGAGTCACCACTAATTATTCATATTATATAACTTCCATTTTAGGAATACCTTGTGCAAATGTATTATTGATAGGATTTTATCCTTTTTTTCTTCTCTTACAGGGGGGCTTGGTCTCTAGGTGATGATTAGGCAAACTTTTGTCACTTTAGTTATTTTTATTGAGTTCATGAACTGAAATCATTCCCATTCCTCTTATATTTTTATTGTTTTAAAAATTAAAGTAGAGGGAGAAAGGGTTACCTTTCATCATCTCCACTTACCAGTGACTTATTCTTATTTGGATTTAACATTAAATATAATAAATGGATTTGGTTCCCAACCAAAATTTCATGGACCTTGTTACCTAGTTTTTCTAATTATTATTTTTCCCTTTACACTACCTTTTTTGTATATATATAAAACTAATGAAGAGTGTGGGTCTCAACATCAATCCTATCAACATAAATCTTCATCAAGCACACATCAAATATCTAGTTTACTAGATTCACGAGATGCATATCCGTGAATGTATAAGGTAAATTCAACCATCTAAATAATTTTATTTTTAGGTCCATCTAGAGACACATGAGTGAGTATTTCTAATTCATGAAAAAAATCAGCTTAGTCCCCTATATGCATGGGTGATTCCTTAGGAATGCACCACTCATTCCCAAAGGCCACTTTTAATCCATCAAACTATCCCTTCATATTTATCTTGAGAGAGATGGTAATGGAATTAGGGTAGGTTAGGGTAGGTTAACTATCTGAACTGATCAAATAGGTACTTATTCTCAAGTGGATATGATCAATTTATTTCTTTTTTGATGTATATAGGAATCCTAATCTCATCAAATCCCAAAAAAAAAATCTTCCCTGAAGTGAACTTCTAATTTTTAGATGATGGGAAACTCTACATCTTTAATGATTTTCTTAGCAAAGTATTGAGAAAATTTATACTTATGTCCCTATAATATTTTATGTGTTATATATAGATGCATCATATATACCTCTTTCTACCTGTCAAATCTTCCTAGTTTGGTCATCACTAAGTGCATGACTATTCATAGGGTAAGATTTTGAAGGGTAATGATATACATGGCATGTCCTTGCTTCTTCTACTCCATCACCACCACCATTTTATCAATTTCATCTTGGTTATCTAAGTCCACAATAACATAATAACCACCACATTGAATTCATGTAACCTTGATTATTCTCTTGGTGATAATCCACATCCAATAGACTAGAAAATAAAAATATCATTCATGGACATGTGAGACAAGAAACCTCAATATCTCCATAGGATTGCCAAAATAGGGTTGGTGGAATATTTGGAACACTCTATATTAATTTAGTCTATTGAAAACTATGAGATCATAAATGATCTCATTCTAGGTGTTCTATCACTCAACCCTATATCATGTTAAATATTTGCTTCATTCTAGGGATATTGGTGATTGTAGTCAATTAATTGGCAAGTTGAAAATTTGAATTACTATCTCTCAACATGAAACACCATCTCAAGGTATTGTATTTATTTTATTATCATAGGGTATGAATAAGGTATTATAGCCTCTTATGCCACATGAATCATCTTTGGTTTTCTAATGTAAGTTCTTACTATTGGGTTCTTTACTTTCACATTAAACTCACTAAGATCTTCCTTTAATAAATATTGGATTTCTTCCTTCATATTAAAAATATTATTCATAAATCATAAACACAGGTTCACTTCTTTGGTCCTTCTTAGGCTACATCACTCTTTGATGATTGAGGTGTAGTTGTCCATCTCTCCCAAAAGAATACATGATTGTTGGTCTATTCTACCTTAGCTTTAAAGCTTAAATGTCCTTCAATAGAATTGATACATATAAAATGAAACTTATCCCATAAATTTATCTCAACATCAATTCCATACCCTTCTATAGCGATTACATTTTCCTTACTCTCTAGCAATTCAATTTTGACTAAAATGCACTAAACACACCCTAAAAATCTTAGGAAGATTGAAAGTTCTCTTCGACCAAGTTTTGTAAAAGTTCTCAAGTTAGTAATAGTAAAGTGTTAAAATGAAACCAATTAACTTATATAGCCTTGAGGGGTCCATTTTATTTACTCTCCCATATTGTCATCTATCACCTCATGCAATAAATTATTCAAATAACATGTCATGATATCCACTTATCATGCTTATCATTTAATACACCTGTCCTATCCTTGGTATTTTCCTAAAAGTACATTCCATCTATGATAAGTTTTGAATTCTCACAAAAAATGGGGGGAATTTCATTTATACATAAGGGCAGGAACCACTCTTTCTTTAATTCAATACATTCCTAGCATCTTCCTCTTTCTATTCTTTTCATCACTTTCCTAGTCATGCATCACATCATGCATGTTTTATTATATTCATGTGTCCTTTTATCATGCCCCAAAAATTATGCCATATTTTTATAGAAATTTCTCTCTTTCATGTCATGGATTATACCAGTGTCATTAAAAAGGTACTTAGCCAAACTCTTCAAAATTGGGGTCTAACAACTAGTATATAGTTCGATAATGTATTCCAATTAAGTAGAATGGGAACATGCCCATTATAAATAAGATAATAATAATATGAACATCTAAAATTCTAACCAATATTATGTATCACAAGCTTGGGTGGATTTTTTAGTGGAATACTAATAGTATGTAGTTGATAGTATTAGTATCTTGTGTAGAATGGGAACATGCCCATTTGAAACAAGATAAGAATAATATGAACATACACATGTTTCCATTTTTTCTATAACACAAGCTTACCATATTCTTTAGAAAAGTACTACTAGTATGCAGTTCATAGTGTATTCTAATTTTTTGTCAAATGGCAAAATGCCCATTCTGAACAAGATCATAATAATATGAACATTTAAAATTATAATCAATATTTTGTAACACAAGCTTGGGAAGATTTTTTAGTGGAATTATGCCAATATGTAGTTGGTAGTATTACGATCTTGTGTAGAATGGGCACATTCCTATTCAAAACAAGATAAGAATAATATGAACACCCAAAATTCTAACCAATATTTTATAACACAAGCTTGGGGGATTCTTCTATGGAGTAATAGACATAATAGTATAATGTGAAACCTTATGATAGTACCATGGCATCAAATAACTTCATATGTTGTTCATCATTTTTTTGATTGTACCTATCACCATCCCACTAATAAATAGACCTAAACTATATATACATGAGGACACCATATTTATTGATATTATGTACTATTGTATTTTTGTCTTTACAGTGAATTTTAATTAAATGGAGATGATATTTGATATCTTGTTTAGAATTCCATGCTACTCCTATCTACATAAGATAAGGATTTTTTTTAGTCTATATTATTCTAAACATGTGTGTAATGGGCATAGGTCCATTATGAATAAGATGATTGTTATGAATACCCACATGGTTTCTATTTTTCTATAACACAAGCTAATAGTATATAATGTAACCTTTATAAAGTACCATAAAATTAGATAGCTTCATATGCCTCTAACCATTACATTTCTAGTGCAGATAAGACTTATGACCAAATTTGGAATGAAATGTGGGATAAACACTAATGGGTATAGTTTTAAGCCAAATCAATCTCTTTCTATGCCCATTGATTCAAATATTCCTAATCCATCTAGAGGAATGGTGATCAGTGTTCGAGGAGGTTCTACTATCAGCACATAGGAATGTTTATACTTTGTTAAAGAAGGTATATGATAATTTTAATGATGATGATGTAATAATTTTCCTTTTACTTTATCATAAAATTCAAATTAAGGTGTCACTAAAAATACATTAATATATGTGATTCCTCTACATATGATACTAATGACTACTAAGTAATTGATGGAATTCATGTAGCACATTCATGAGTAAAATTCACACATGATGGGTGTACAAGTGAAAACACATGGTAAAAAGGCATGCAGGAGAAAGCACATAAGCTAATGTGTGGAAAAATAGTGGCAAGGGAAAATCCATTACAAATGGCTTAGGAGGGAAAAAATAGTTCCCATCTTTGAGAAAGAAAGTTTAAATATTTTTTATAGATAACATGTATTAAAACAAAATCAAGAGGATGGGATAGGTATATTAAATTGATAGAATTGAAATATAAAGAAAATCATGCCAAATAGATGTCATGGTATACCATTTGAGAACATTAATGAGTGAAGTGATGAATAAAGGTATGGGAGAATAAATTAAAATCCTTTATTTTTGAAAATTTGTGAATTCACATAGCCTAAGTGAAGTATTATTAAGCCATTATGAGGATCTTTAATCAAAATCGAATGACAACTTTAAAGTTATAAAGTGAGGCAAAGATCAATAATAAATAAAAGAGTGAAATTATGAATGTAAGAACATGGTTGAGAGAGTTTTAAGTTATAGGTACTATAATCCACCATTATAAGATGTTAAATCATGAAATTTGAGGTAATTAAAATCAAGAAACATGTATTATTTTATAATATTTAGATGGATGTGCCTCAATATTTATCATCCTGGGAGGGTGGTGTATCCAAAGTAAAAGGCATGAAGAAGGAAACATTTACCTATCATTCATGAAGAAGAGTATGAAGGTGTAAGAGGACATCATGTTATGATCCAAGAGGAAGACTCAAGTGAGTCGAGTGTGAAATTATAGAATATGGCATAATCAATAAATAATTATATTAAGAAAGAACTAATGATGGTGCATAAGGGGGGGTGAGGAAGAATAAAACACCACCACCTCCATCCTCTAAGTTGATTAAATAAATACAATACCTTGATTCAGTTTGACATGATTTAGATTGGAAGTCCAAAGTGTGCTCTTATTAGGTGATTGAATACAACCACCTTCATCTTGAGAATGAAGGTGATGTATAATGTGACTATAAATTTGATCACCAGAACACAAGGAATAAGGTCACCTAATACCTCATAGTGTTTAATCAGATGAATGATGTTAGGGTGCTCCAAATTTTGGGAAGTTTATGGAAGTAGTGATATTTTTGGTCTCATGCATCCATAAGGACTATTTTTACTTTTTAGGTCATAAAATATGAATCACTACCCAATTTGTTAGCCAAGTAGTAAGGATACAATGTTTGAGTATTGAAGTTGGTATATATCAAGATTACCATAAGGCAATTGAAAAGATGACAATAGTACTAAAGAATAAAAAATAAGGCCACATAATATAAATTTATAACCTCTACGATCTTACAATTTATATAGCTTCAAGATTGAAATTGACCAATATTAGGGGTGGGGATAGATGGAAAGAGGTAGACCAGGTTTACCTCTATATGACAAGCCAAATAACCCAAGGGTAAAAGCAAAATTAAGCCTTGTATTTTTCTCAAATGATTGTGGAGGATGCTGAGAAGGCCCAATGCCTTATAAATCATAAATTTACTTGGGGTATAATTCTTATTTTACTAGTATTTAATGAGATTGGCATTCTATAATACATTTAGAATGAGCTAAAGTGGGTGCACCCATCAAAGAACAAGTCCCTTGTAGAATGGTTCAAACAATTCACCTATCTAGGAAATATCTCCCCTTGTCAAAAGCTAAAGATGAAAGAATGGTTTGATGGAGTGAAGGAATCATTCATAAATTAATTACGTCTCCCTAAGTATTTCCTCATGTCGATGGGAACACAAGCCTAATTTGATGTAATGCAATATTATTCACTATCTCACATTTGGATGGATCCCATGGATAACTTATCTAGGTGGCTAAATCTGCCATATGATTTTACCTCCAATTACTTCAAAAATGTTGTAAATCACATTAATGATGCATGAAATTTTCACATTGATGCTGATAAAATTGATGTTGATACCCACACTCTTAGTTGTATGTCTATCCTAGAAAGGAGGTATATAAGAAGAATAATGAGATGGATATTATAGATATCAAGGAACACCATGTCCTCATTAGGGGTAACATGCATGTGTTATTTTATATTCTAAATCCTAATAAGAAGGCTTTAGGAAGAGAGGAGTACCCTATAGAAAACCTTCCCCACCCAACATAAATAATAGTGCAAAGAAGGTAGCGTAGACAAGAGAAGAGGTTAGGGCCTCATACCATTGGAATTGAACCAAAAAAAATATATGTGGAAAAGGATAGTGTCATCACCTGCAAAATACCAAGGCATGCCTATATGACAATAACAAGAGGGCCTTGATATGTCCCAACAAACTATTATTCCTTTAGGATAGGAAAATTTAGCACTATGTATTAGAACATTAGTTTAAAGGGTGGTGACTCCCCATTCATCACCTAAAAGAGAACTCAAATAATCCACCCCAATATGGAGGAAAAACCAAAGCAACAAGAAGATCCTTCACCTGATGACATGAAATTTGGACATTGGAAGTCTCATTGGAGAAGAGGTAGATAGAGGTGTGACTCTACATACCATTAATTAGGGTGATAGCTCAAATGGTTAGTAATAGATTCAATAAAACATTGATATACATAGGAATAATCCAAATAATATGATCTCCATCATTAGTAAGAAGAATAAATGGTGTCTCAATTAAAAACTCTCAAACTCTATAAGTCAATTCTATAATAAGATATGGAACTTGCTAATGGACCCCCCCCCCCCCCCTTATAAGAGAAGATATTGATAAGCTGGAGACCCTAGTTAATGTTTTATTTAAAAAAATCAAATATTAGGTAAATACTAAGCATGAGGAAACATGGGATACATATCAATTTACAAAATCTATTTAAGTGTGTGATAACTTTTTGGCTCGAGTGGGTACCACAACTCCCATATCTTACAGGGGTTTTGTCAAGATGACATGACCCACAAAATTTTTGGAAGTTGGGCTTAGTTATAAGAACTTCAACACAAAAAACTAGATGAAAATTCACTAAAAATAAATGATACAGTATATCATGCCAAAGAATTCTAGGTTGTGGAGGTACTTGAAAATAAGATTAATGCTCAATCCAAACAAATTTTCACAGAGTTCATAATGCTTGAAGATGTCCACAAGGATTCTACTTCATAACTTGAAATTTTGAAACTAAATTAGTTAATATTATGGATTAATCCAAATATACCAAATGGTTAAAGGGCAAGGTTGAAGAAATTACCTCTAATTTATAGACTATTTTAACCCACTAGGAGGATATCAAGTGCTAGGTTAAACAAATAGCACCTAAAGTTTTGGTTCCTAAGGGAACTAAGGATAGAAAACAGTCTAGGATGGACTATTAAATTTGTGAGGGGTGATGTTTAACCCTAAATTTTGTATCATAGAGTGGGTATATAGGGGTAGTTTGGCCCAATTCAATAAGAATCCATTGTAATGGCTTAATGACTCATTATAATGGTTATGTAGGGGCAAGTCATCATTTGCATATTAATGATATAACTTAATGGTAGGGGTAAAACCATCTATAAATACTTCTAATCTTACTTAGATAGGGGGTTGGACAATGATTTATTGATAATTGTAATCCTAAAAGTTGAAATCCTTAATATTATTTATATTATATCCTATGTATGGTGAGCTATGATGTGAATGAAATAGAACACATGTTACTAAATCACCTTTTGTAAAACTTATGGAATTATTGGTACCACTACTTTATTTTATTGATTTGTGTTTACATTTTTTTGATGAATAACTAAGGTATGGAAAGAGAAATATTAACTTTGTTATGATGTGTGTGGTTAGAACTAAGTGTCTATTCATTCACCATAGTGTAAAAATATCGATGCATACACCATCACATGATAGAACCAATGGGAGCTGATCTTAAGCTACATGCTTTAGATGAGTGCACAAGACCCTTTCAATGTGTTATCTTGTTGGGATTCTTGTTCTCTTTAGGTGCATGACTAGGATAAGTCCTACTAAACTAAAGGAAAATAACCCAACAATCAATTATAACTAGTGTCATGACATAATCAAAATTAGAATTTTTTTCAATAACTTCCATTTAGCCATCCCAATTTATGAAATCAAGTGAAGACACACTATTGCTTAAATATCCTACTGATAGTACTCCAATTTTGTCTAGAATGGGCACATGCGTATTCTAAACAAGATAATAATAATATGAACATCCACCTTCTATAGAATGGGCACATGTATTATTTCATTAATTTATGGACATCCTTGATTATAATGGTTCAATAAATTATAATAAAGAATCAAATAATGGAAACCATCTTATTTAAATTTAATAATATGTGGGACTATTTTCTGAGAGTAATTGGAATTTAGTTTTAGGGTCTCACCTTCATTCATTGTTATATAATATTTGTAGTAATGTTTTAACATCATCTACTAATATATAATAATATCCTATTGTTAGTATTTAGACACCCCAAATTTTGAAATTAAATAGGAATCCACTATTACTTGAATATCCCATTGATAGTACTCTAATCTTGTGTAGAATGGGCACATGTCCATTGTGAACAAGATAAGAATAATATGAACATCCACATTTTTAAAAATGGGCACATGTATGATTTCATTCATTAAATATTGACATCCTTGATTATAATGGCTCAATAAATTCTAATAAAGAATACAACAATGGACTATGAGCTAAACTATAGGGCACATGGGACTACGATATGTAGAGTGCATAGAATTTAGTGAGTCCATAATGGGGTCAATAAGACATGGTAAATTACATAGTAAACATGAATAAAAAATTCACATGGAATGTTGAATCACATGGGATTATAAGGTTCATGATCAATTGTTGCACTATAGTTGACAATCAAGTGGACTTATTGTGAATGATTAAACTCATTGGTCCACTCCTGACAAGTTAGAACTCATAACAAAATGACATAAAAGGGATAAAAATTTAGGTGATTGCATATATTTATTTAAATATTTTTAATGTGAGATATTAAATTTGATATGAGGTTATTAAATTGACATCATTGGCATGTTCATATATACATTACTAGAAATTAATACTAAAGGGTAATTAATGTGATTGAAATTGTGTTAAATAAATGTGATGGAAATGGCGTTAAATTAATTTGATTGAAATGGTGATAAATTAATGAAGTTTATATGGTTTTATATTAATGTTATATTTGAGTGATCAATATTTTTATAAGGTGTCAATGTTGATAGATATTCAGGAATCAATATGATTTAGCATTTAATAAAGGATTCATTCATGATTATATGTATGATCAGGAAGAGTGAGAATGTTACATGTGTTTTTAAATATAAATAGTTTATAGACTATTTATATTTATCTAAGTTAATCTTGAACTTATCTTTATTGATACGTCCAAATTTTATACAAAAATTACAATCATCTTTTAGTTAACTACGATGAATTCATAGATCTAATTCAAATTACTCATGCATTATTACCAATTCAAACTATTTGTGCACATAATCCTATCATTTTGTTAATTATGTGTGGGTATGTTAGTGGATAACTGTAACATGGATTAAGAAACCTTTGTTCTATTTTAGTTCCCTATTGAGCTTGTTGGTGGTGAAGTAGGTGGTGGAGAGGCAATGACAATGGGTGGTAGTGATGTGGCTATGGATGGTGGAGGTAGCATTGTTTTTGTGTGTGGTGATGGCATTGACATGCTTGGGGGTGATGTTGGCATATGTGGTGATTATATTTCCTTATTTGATGGTTGTTTAGCCTTGGTGTTTTTCTAAGGAGGTTTTTCCTCAAGTGGTGTTTTATGGGCATTTAGATGTAGTTTGGTTTTTTGGTTATGGTTTGGGTTTCAGCCCTTGGTTGTAATGTAATACCTTTTATTCTTTGGGCTGCCCTTGGATTTATCATCTTGGTATGAACTTTGTATTATCACCTTTTCATATAATAAAATGGGTGAGGGACCCTCCAACCCTTATTATATATTAAAAATATATATTAATAGAATTATTTTTCATAAATATTTTTTAACTAATTAAAATCAAATCTAAACATGTTGACACAAAATAAAATGCTAAGGTAGAAATTAGTAAATATTGATGAGGAAATCCTAATAAAAATATGGGCATCCCATAGATATAATATTTTTAAACTAGTTATTTATTTAATCATTCATTGTTTTTAGTGTATAGATTAATTTATTCTACTAAAACAGTAGTAAAATAGGGGTCATTGTATTTGATGTTTCCATTTTTTATTTCCATCTTAAATGATAGGTAAAATTCCATATAAAACCCCATCACCATCACATAGCCATTTCACCTCATTTTAATGTGAAAATTGGATCGAATATTGCATTTCTTACAATAGGGCTTCTATAGACATACTATGGGATGAAATGTGATATTTAAAGATTTTTTATTTGTTATCTTCATAGTTAGTTTTATATTATTTTAAATTTATAAATATCTCATGTTTAGTTAAATTGTAATCTAGAGAAGCTAAAATTTTATCATTTAGTATTATTTTGGATGAGTTACTGGAAGTGGTTGGTGAGCTCTCATCTTAAAGAGATTTCAACTTAGCAATTTTGAAAAATTGAGCTTCATTAGAATATCTAAGTTTTGAAGCTTGTTATGGATTTTTTGGTCTTCTTTTTCCTACACTTGAATATTTTGGGAGGATGGGACCATCACTATAGGAACATGATTAAATTTTGGAAACTTCCATACCACTCTTGACCATTATAACACATGTAGCTTCTCTCAACTTGAGGTTGTGGTGGATTTTATTATGCTTGGTCGAGAATGACATTTAATAACCTCATTATTACTTTTAGATAGTTATCCAATTGATCATCATAGATCATATATTACAAGCTGCACTTAGTGAGCCCACCCTTTGAATCATGGATGCCAAATGGGAAGTGACATTCAAGGGTAGGGTGATGAAATCCTAGTTGAAGTAGGTTTTCATCATAATAAGGGAGGATATCCTACATGATATCAAATAAGTCAATGGTCTCATCCTCCTATAGACCAAGTATAGAGTTAAGGTTAACTCCTTAGTGGCATTGGCATTTATGGGTCATTTTTTGTAGGTATATAGGGATAAATGATTAACCTTGGCTATTTCACTATGGATAGTTTGAGATAAATTCCAAGTTGGTCTAGATAGCTATTAAGAATTTATATGTATAAGAATGTAACCTTCATTCCTTTCCTAGGCTAGCTAGCTTAGGGATAGTCTACTTGAGAGCCTTCAAGGATTTGACCAATAGGTATGCCAACCTTTTATCTCATCTTTATCTACTGTAAGCTTAGTTTTAAACTATGTCCCCCCTTGGAAGATGTATACCATTATTAGATGTGGGATCCATGTGATCTCCCCCAACATTGATTATGGTTTCTCATTAGGGGTGGTTATCCTCATCCTCAACTATGGTGATTAAACTTATCTTAAGGCTTTATGGGGGTAAAACCCCTCTCCCTTAGGAAATTTACATTCAGGTGGGGTTTAGGCACATCACTAGAAGATATGACACCTTAATGCACATGCAAGATCGATTGGTATGAATGAATTAAAATATTAGTTTGGGGGCAAAATTGGAGAAGAATCTAGGGGAGAACAAAGAGGAGGTGGAAACACACGTCAAGAGTTAGGTGTGGACATGTTTGTGGTTGATTGGGATGTGGATTTATAAACTTATGTTATTGATAGAGTCCTTACATAGGGTTTTGGTGGTTAACCAGGTGCAGGAGTCAAAGCGATAATGGGTGACGGTGATGTGGATATACATGGTGGAGGTAGAATTATTTTTACATGTGGTAGTGGTAGTGACATGATTTGGGGTGATGGTGGTGGAAGTGGTGCTTACATTTCCTTCTTTGATGGTTGTTTGACCTTGGTGTTTTTCCAAGGTGGTTGCTCTTTAAATGGTATATTTAGGGCATTTTGTTGTAGTATAGTTTTTTGAATTTTCACCCTTGGTTGTAATTAAATACCTTTTAGTCTTTGGGATTCCCTTCGATTCCTTGTCTTGGTATGAGCTTTGTATTATTGCTTTTTCATATAATTAAATTTTTGAGGGACCCTATGACCCTTATTATCTAGAAAAATATATATATTAATAAAATTATTTTTTATTAATTATTTTTAAACCAATTAAAATAAAAGATAAAGTCAAACTTTTAGTATAATTATAAATATTACTAAAATTATTTTTTATAGATATTTTTTAATCGATTAAAATAAATTTTAAACACATTAACACAAAATAAAATGCTATAAATATAAAAATGGGTGAATCTTGATGAGGAAAGCTTAATAAAAAATATAGGCATCTAATAGATATAATTATTTTACCAATTATTTGTTTAAACATTAATTATTTTTAGTATATAAATGATATTGTTCCAATACAATAGTAAGGTAGGGGTCAATGTAGTTGATGTTTCCAATTTTTGTTGTCATCCTACATGATGGGTAAAATGTTGTCTAAAACCCTATCACCATCATGTAGTTGTTGTACCCTATGAAACCTAGATCAAATGTTGCATTTATTGTAACATCAATTCTATAGACATATTATGTATTATTGATAATGTTTTGTGGTACCAAACATATTTGAAATATCTTCAAAATTTGAATATTTTTTGTTTTTTCATTTTTTAAGATAGACGTTGGGGGATGAAGGGGCCCTCACTGATTAAAAAACTAGGGAGTATCATAAAATGATAGGAAAACATGAGAACATTCATGATGCACATCCATACCACCTCTTCACAATTTGAAAGCAAGTAGATGAGAGGCTCAAAAAAACATGGGGGACAAACCTTAATCATACATTACAATAGATAAAGATGAAAGATTATATTTAGTTCTAATAGTAAATTGAAGAAAGATACATCCATGAGACCATAAATAATCTATGGGACCTCAAACCAAAATAATTGGTTTTCAAGTAGTGGATGTAAAATACTACTTATAAATTAATTATAACAACATTATATTAAAATCAAGTGTAACACATATCCACACATATCATGCTTTTGAAATAAATTTAAAAATAATTTTCTAAATATAATCTAATAATTCTATATTTTAGTGCATCTATATTCATATTTTGATGTCAACATAATTTTTAGAACTTTTAATATGGGATGACATTTAGAATATAGATAGTATTGAAAAATATTAATAGAATATAATTAGACTTAAATTCCATTTTAGTTTAGATATCTAGGGTTTGCTTAAAACTTTATTTAGCTACTATCAAATGGAAAACTACTTAATATACTGCTACTGATATTATTACTTCTGCACATAGCTTAAACATCAAAATAGACTACTGAGAATATTACTTTCACACAGATCTTGATTCAGAAGCTATAATGAATATGTTAATGGTATAATTGAATGAGTAAATACATGTTTCTAATTACCTATTCTATGCAATAATTACAGGCTTACCCAAGTAGATATTATTCATTTCATTTCTGTAACCAACTATGGATAATTCTTTATGCTATGAATTAATTATGAGCTTACTCAAGTATCTATAGCTTATTTAATTTAAGATTTTTGTGTTTCCACCTATACCTAATTAATTTCAACCAACACCCATAGGTTGCTCATGTAAATTCCCTCATATTTTTTCCCACCAACCTTTCCCTCTACATTTTTAAATTAAAATGTTGGTGATTTTCTTTTCTATAGCACTAGTGTTGACATGACATAGGAAATGACCCTTGTAAAATATAATAAATAGATGGAGGTTTTATAATAATATTTATGAAATAATGTAATATATATGAATATAAGACTGTCATTAATTTATTTTATGTAAGAATAATTTCTTAAAAAATCTTAATTATGTTATTTTTTCAATGTTACATTTTTTTATGATATATTATATTTTGTATTTAATGCAATTAATCCATATTAATCTATCTAATGTCACTATCATATTTAAAATACCATCCTCATATAGTATAATACATCCTATTTTTCACTAAACTTTAATATGTTGAAATTGGAAAAAAAGAACATAAATATATTTAAATCATGGACACTAAAGTCACATCAAGCACTTCTTTAAATATTATTTTCTTAACTTTTTAAGTGTAATGTTAAATAAATAATATACATAATCATTTTCCATATCATATCCAAGGTTACCTATTAAATTTAAATCTTAAATGTAATCCCTTCAAATGTTTAACCTTCTCCAAATGTTTTTTTTTTAATATTAAGTATGTGTAAATGATTTTACAGAATCCAGATATATAAAATGAAGGGGGTAGTATTGTGACTAGTGATACAAACTAGTCAGGACACAAACACAAGAACCATATCCCATTTACATCCCCATAATCACCAACATCATGAGCATCAATGACATCACCAAAGTCACTTAAATCACTAATGTCACCAATGAACATAACCAACATCACATGCCATGCAAGATTTGAACCTAGGTGGGGGTGGACACAACTAAGCCACTTAAGCATGTCTTGAATTTTTTTATTCAACATTTCCATTCAAATGGTAATTATATTTATAATAGTCAAAGTAAAAAAAAAATTGGAGAAAATACTATATTTATTATAATCTTACTTTGAACTCTAATTCTGAGCATAATCTGATGTGTAATTAAAGGAGTTTTGAATGAGCCATGAATACTAATTGATATCTATCAATGTAGTATTATTTTTTGTGATTAATTGATTATGCATTGTTGAGTTCCAATAAATGAGCCTAATCTTTTAGGTAGAATCTCATTAGTTTACTAGTTAACTAAGATAGAGTTTTAGTTTGAGATGGGGATGCCATTATGATATAGTTAATATCGGATAATAAAAACTACATACTAGAAGTTACAAATACTCAATCTTCTAAATATAATTGATTGAAAATGGAAAATAAAATTGATTTGGGACTATTACGAAATATGGTGGTGTTATGTGTCCCTTATATAAATTTGTTACATGTCAAACCTTATGGTATAAGTGTGATATAAATAAGTGAAATTATCATTCAAAGTTAAGTTAACACATTCTTTTGTTATTTAGAACATTGAACTAGATTTTTAATTGATAAAATTATTGTAGCCTTAATATTAATGCATGAAAATCTCAAAAGGAATAGGTGATAATAGTGTGAGTGTGTATTAGATGACGATTTATGCTAGTGTGAGTGTGTAAGGAGTCATGTAGTATCCCTAGGAATTTTTGAGTCATTAAATTGAGTGCATTAGCCTATATGGTGTTTCTCACCAAAATGGGAAATTTGAAAGCTAAAATTGTAAATAAGCTTTAGAATGGTTTTAGAGGTCTATTGTGATTATAAATGGTTGGATATTATTTATAATTAGCTTATGAATTTCCTATGAGGTGGTAAATAAGGTTATTAAATGTGGATATCATGAATATAAAGGTAAGTTGTTGAAAAGTTAAGATATAATGCATTATAACTACCACTCCTATGTGGAAGTTAGTTTGGTAAGAGAGTTCCATGCAAATAAAAAGTTATATAAAGATAAAGTCATGTATGAATGTGGAGATAGTCAATAGTGAGTGGGTAGAGTGAGTAAAAGATCAAGAGAAACATGAATAAGGGAGCAGAGATCCATGTTGGCCCATGAGTGGCCATAGTATTACAATAAAATATATGTATATATCAATTGTGGAATAGATATATAGAATGTTATTTCTATATAATCTGATGGATATGGATATATTATAATTGATTACAGTGCATTGATGTTCAAATTTTACTTTTTTTTGTTTAAACCATGACTATTAGGTATTTTTAGACCTAAACATTAGAAGACTGTGTATATATAGCCTAGATTGTATCCAAGAATAAGATGTTGTATGCCATATTGATGATTGTTGAAAAAAGTATAGTATTAGATAGATTTTGGATGTTTATGAATGCATTAAGAATTGAAAAGTATAATAAAATGAGGAAACCTTAATAAAAAACACATTATTCAATCATGCATCTAAAAGACATAATTTTGTCACGTATTTGTATGCAAAGACTTGTTGATAAATTTGACTTTTAGGTCAAACTAGGGTCCCTATAGGTAAAAACACAAGTTTTAAGAGTTTTATGGGGTTTAATTTATTTTCATGGGGTGATTATATTTTATTTGATTTGATTTAATGTCATCCTAGCCTTGGTCTTAGTCATATTAGTCAATTTGTCATTTTGTGTCATTTAATGTGTTTTAAAGGGTCATTAATGCAAGTGGTACATTTCCCAATGTGTCCATTTTTCCTTTAAATCATCAAATAAGTCATTTTACCTATTAATTATGTTAGTTACATCATAATAGTATAGGTTGTCTAACTAAAATTCAAGAAATAACTAAAAAAGGGAGCATTTTGGCACTTGTATGGCCCATGGGGAAGTGTGCCACATGGGAAAATATCATATAAGGCCTATTAAAATTCATAAAAATCATATATACATTATTTTCTCTATAATTTCTATTCTAAATCGAAAACCATTCTACTTCTTTTTTGCATTTCTAGACATACATAAGTAACCTACAAGTTTATGCTTAGTATAAATAGCTTAGGAAGTTCCAAAAAAATGATTTTTGGAGGTTGTATTAAATTTATATACTTTAATTTACATATAAATATTTTTAATAATGGTGGCTTGTGCTTCATGAACCATCCTCATGAAGTTTATTGTACCTTTCTACTAGTTGTTTCATAAACCCTATAGGTTTTGCTCAATTTTGATCAAATCCATACAATCCAATTAGTCATGTTTAATAAAAGGGATATTTTATACCTTATTATATTTTATCTATTCTTATTTTCATGTTTACTAATGTTTTGATGATCAAATTAGTCCATGTAGTAGGAAGGTGCCACCATGTGTAGTCTTAGTCAAAGTTCTTCTCATTTACAGAGTGTTGTTCTCTTATAGAGGTCTTATGTAGCTGGTAAATGATGTTGCATAGGTTTTAGTGTCATATTAATAACTCCTTATATGTTTTGATTTCTCTGTATCATCTTTTAGGCAGCTTGTAGGCTTGCCATATCTCATAGTCAACTCCATACCTAGCTTCACTTTCAATCACATGTATGAGCTTATCCATCTTGTTCATAGAGTTGTAATTGTGGTGTATCAATTGTCCAAACCATCAAGAGTTGGGAAGAGTTCATTGATATGTTTGGAAAAGGTGCAAGTGTATTTATAAGCCCATTCACCATGCTAAACTGGTCATGAGATGCCTATCCCTACTTTATTCCAGATGTGTACAAGTGGTTTCACATTGGAAAAGAGGTGGTGTAACTTGTTACAAGGTGTTCCTAGTGAAAATCAAGAATTTTAATATTTTTAAAATAGGTTTGAGCTTCCCATGGGGCCTTTTATTCACCTTGTTTCTCTATTCCACACTCATTGTCTACCCAATATATACCTATAAGAGCCATTATTGATGTCATGTTGAGAGGCATAAATCTTGATATGGTCCCAATATCTTAGGATTTATACAAATGTATTGGCATGTTTTATGAAAGCATAAAAATTTTATAGTCATGGATAGATTTCATACTACTCATATTCAATTCACTATTTATACACCAAAATATCCAACTATAGGTGGTTGAACAAGGTACTAAGGTGCTTCTAAGGAGAGGTTGAAACAACTTGACACCTATATAATGTATTGGTATAATAATAAAGCCTTTAAACCCCCATACAAAGTTCTAAATGGGAAAAATAAGTTTGAAACCATGTTGAGGAGACAAGGAACTAAGTTTAGTTTAGGGAAGCTTTCCCTAAAATATCAAAATAAAGCTCCAAGGGTTTTTTATAAACCCCTTACGACATATATGTAAAAGGATTCAAGGCATAAAATAAGTTGAATTTTGTGACCTCTATCATATACTTAATAACTATACCAAGAATTAAGGCCACAAGGTTAGTGCAAGTTGAGAGTTAAAAGCCTCAAAGTGGCCCTCAAAAACACTGAAAGCATGTTGTTAATGTTTAAGTTTGATAGTTTGAATGATATTTAACATAAAAAGAGAAAAAATGAAAACATTTCCATGGATATAATATTTGAATGGGTTTAATGATGTAAAAATGGTATGAATGTCATCAACATAATATTGGATTGTAGTATTTCAGTCCTCATAGATACCTACAAGTGTCATTTTATAGAAAAAAATAGGCACCTACAACTAGAAGGTATTTAGTGACTCAAGTAAGGGTTTGATGATGTATTAGCTCATTAAAAGTGAATATAATGTAAATTATAGTAAAAAAATGTATTTTTTGACCTAAAGGGGGTTAAATAAAGGTCTTTAGATATCATGACCAATTTCAAATGAGCTAATGGTCACCTATAGGGGTCAGATAAGTAGGGTATATAGGTAATGAGTTGACATGAGTGTTTATGTGTTGTTTAGGACACTCAAACTAATTTTATATGTACATGAATATTATGATACCTAAATGGGATTAAATTAATGTATTAAAACATCATAATTAGGCTAAATCTAAGCTAAATATACAACTATAGGAATCATAAGAAGGGTGTCTCAGTCTAGTAGGGAAATACTTAATTATGAACCCAAAGAGCATGTAAGGTGATCACAATGTATGAGAGGTTATTAAATGGTTATAATTACTAATTTATAGTATCTCTATGTTGTGAGTAGGTATCAAAGATCATACACACACCTACAAACATGATTCTAAATAGTAGTCATAATCAAATAGGAAACTCAATCCAGGTTATGCAAGGTGTAAAAAGGGTATATAAAAGAATGATTATTAGATGAAGAAGATAAATCATCCATAAATATCATGAAAAAATATATATGATTTGACATTGGGGAGTAAGCTAATAGAGAGAGCTACAAGGTAGCAATATACAATACAAAGTACAAACCCCACACAATCAACTTCCATATAATTTGTCTTGGAAATGGAGGGAGTTGAAAGGTCTAGAAACCTAAAAAGGGGATGTAATTTGGTGGAGAGGGTATTTACCACTCAAATAATCATCTCCAATATATATTTTTTCGAAGTGAATAGGGTAAGTAACCCCTATTTTGTCTCAAACAAGAGGTACTTCCCCTTATGCATAAAGCCTACAACCTTGAAACCTAAGAGAATAAGATGGAACAAGGATTGATTTGATCTATAATAAAGGTGTATAAAGTTTAATTACAACTATTAAAACATTATAAATTAATAAGTAAATATTGAAGCTAAACAAGGTATCTTAAACCTTCAATTATGTAGGCAGACCCAGTAAATACGGGTTAGGCTTAGACCCCGAATGGATGATCACTTTCACTTTCCACATGAAGTGATAATTTTAACATATTGGAACATATTTTTTTGGAAAATTAAGAGGTTGAAAATATTTTATAAAGTAGATAAAACATAAATAAGGTAAATTTTGGACCTTAGAAAACATTAGGCTTGTTCGAATGGGGAAAAGAGCTCGATAGGAGACTTTAAAATGCTCATATCTTCCTAGAGGATTTGAATGGCAGGAAAAGATCTTTATAGGAGTTATTAAGGGTATTTAAGGAAATTTTTATGGATTTTTTTTTAAAATTTTGATCTTAGATCTTTATGAACAAAGATTAAGAGTCAAAACAAGCCTAAAACCCTTGTAAACCCGTAGTTAAGACTAGTTTGGAGAAATGGATATGGATAGCTAATATAATGGAATATTTTAACCATGAAACCTATTTGAGGTTTTTTAGGACTCACTAAATATAATCTCCATGATATTTGACTATATGGACTTGTACAGACAAGGTGGAAAATAGGGTATTTTGACCATTTTTTATGTTGTGCAGGTTTTAAGAGGAGTATAAAGATGAAAGAAAATTTGGGAGAAATATTAAGACTTGTCATAAGCCCTCATTTAATTTTAATCATTCATATAAAATCCTATGTTTTTAAACAAATAGTTTCATCTTAGCCAATCAAAACAGGCATATTGGACAAGCTAGTGAAGAGTGTGAAAACCTCAAGTGGATGTCCTTTTAAGGTGTTCCTAATGCTTATAATTAAATGGAGGGTCTTGAAACTTGTTATCCACTCAATAAAATGTATTTTAATGAGAAAATGATTAAAATTTTTATGCCAAGTGTGTAGGGTGCATGGAAGAGGAGTTTTCTTAATAACAAATGATGATAGCTTATTTTGGGATGATTCTAGATGACTAATCCTACAACAAATGCATGGGAATACATTCCTAAAATCATTCCCCTTAATTAAAATAATAATACCTATCCATAATTAAGATTTTTAAATACATCCAAATCATGAAAGCAATTTTTTGAGCTAGATTGAGGAGTTTCATACCATTTTACAAGAGTTTGATGACTTGGATGGAGACTTGGACTTCCTAACCTTGCATGGCTCATCACATATACTATTCTCATTAATAATTAAATACTTATTTCAGATTTAAAAGTGTCATTTTAACTCTTGGACTTCTCTCTTCTTCTCTCTCTCTCAAGTTCTATAAGAACTAACCATTTTGGCCATTGTACTTTATGACCCACCTGAGTATGGTGAAGCCCTGCTCATTTTAATACCTTTTGATAAATAATAATACTTATTTTTTACCCCTTCATGACTATTAATAAGTGTGTTTTAATTGGATGATGAATCTTGCTTAGTGAAAATTATGGATTCCTTAGCATGTTGTCTCATTCATTCACCCTATTTGTAGTTGGAAAGATTCTTCTTATAGGGCATGTGAAGTGTTATAGGAAATGTCAAGGATTGAGTGAGTTAGTATTTTCATTAGTTCCATTCAAGTCCTATTGTCCATTTCTCCTAGCTTAGGCAATTATCCATAACCTCAAAATGTAACATTGATGTGGGAAGATGAATATTGGAGAAGTGTATGTTTAGTTTGTCCCTTGATTTCATGTGTAACATGTTGTTGGTTGGAATTCATCATCTAATTTTGTGTATCACTTCCCTTAGGTTAGTTTTATTTTAGTTATCTCTCTCCATTTTCACCCCCAAATCTAAGTTCATTTATGATCCAAAGTGGTACATTAAGGAAGTTATCCCTATCTAGAGATTCACCTCATCCTTAGGCTACCCACAAGCCTAGAGGTGTTTCTATTGTGTCACTTGGATGAGGAGAGATTTTCCATCTCCTCAAAGGTTTCAAATATAAGTGATAATTTTTTTTGGCACACCTTGTGGGAATATTGGTCTAAGAGGTTAGAAGATTTTTGGTTGTGTCTTTCAATAATCAGCCTTTGGAGGCATCTATTCAAGCATCAATGGTGACTCCAAAGTTATATCAACTGGTCAAGCAACCTAGGTTATCCTTTGAAGATTTTTGGAAATTTTTTTTCTTTTTGTTATTTATTTTAATGAGGTTTTATGGCTAGTTTTGTTGTTGATATTTGTCTTACACAAGCTAGTGAGACATTTAAAGCTTGTTCCATTCCCTATCAATAAGATCAAGTTCTGAATCAGCCTTGGTGTGATTCTTACCAGTCTTATAATGACCATTTATAACCCCATCATTATCTTTATTATCACTATAACTTGCCTTGTCATGATTTGTATTATTCCTATAGCCAACCTCCTCAATATCTTAATTATAGTCAACCTAGCCACTTCTCAACACCATCTAGTTCCACCTTCAAGTAAACACTTTTGGGATATGAGAGGTACATGATAGATCTTGATACTCTAATGGGATGTGGTCAATAGGTTACTAATTATCTTATTCAAAATGTAAGAGATGCATTGGAGTTGGTAAAAAGAGAATGAGTGCCTATTGAGAGAGTCAATTGGCAAAGGCTCACAAGTAAGAGCTTAATGTGAGTGGCCTAGTTTCTTCCTTAGAGGATAGCCTAGGAGTTCATGAAAGGTAATCTCACCATAAATATTAGCCTTCATATTCCCTTTCCAAATCTCCCCATCGGCCATATTTGATCCATACTCATGATCCAAATAAAGGATATCAAAGTCATCCTTTTCCAAATCAGTTGGAAGAGAGAGAGAGTTGAAAGGATAAACCATGTTTTTGAAGCTAATATTGATAAGCAAATTGAGTTAGCTAATATGCATATGAAATAGTCCATGTCAAGTGAAATAAAAGTTTAATTCAATCCCTCATTTCCCTCTCACATTACATCCCCACCACCTCCAAAAAATACTTCTAATCCTAACATCCTAAGCTAGAGTAAGATATTAGAATCATGGGGAAAGAAAGAAGATAGAAGCATTGTTAAGGAGTATGAAGTGGAGAATGAAGTTTTTCCTTTGTAAGTCCCTTCTACCCTTCCTCAAGAAGATTCTTGTGTTCCATGTTAACCCTCATGTATTCTTTATGCTCATGATGATTCCTATGATCTTCAAGAGAAAATTTTCCAAGAGAATATAGCCAATAAAATTGAAGAATTAGAGTCAAGGATGAAGCTACTAAGTTAAGGTGTGATAGAAGGTTTAGACCCAAAAGAAAATCCTATGCCTAAACACACCCCATACACCCTTCCTAAAGAGATTCCTCAAGCAAAAATAGATGTGAATGAAGTGATTTTCAAGTGGAAAGAATAAAATCAAGTTGTTTTAGCCCAAGGTCTACCTCCCCTTCCTTAAAAGCTTCTAAAAGAGCCCCTTACATTTCACTATCAATCTAATTTTGAGTTCTATGTGCAAACTCTGCCAACTAGATCATATTTTCATCATCCCATCACCATTTGCCTTGATGGACCTATGGTATGGGAACCTAAAGAGGAGTATTTGATTGATAAGGAAAGATAACTCTTGCTTAAATAAAACATACTTCCTTGACAACCTCATTGGGCTAGGTCAGATGCCTTCAAGATGTCTAATCTTGGCATCAACATGAAGGAGAAAGAGATGGAAGACCTTGTAGCCATTTTAAAAGACTCTAAATATGATCAAATTGCTACGGATGATCACCTCCATCATCAAGATGAATGTGATATTAAGGATGGAGAATAATTTTAAGTCATCCCCAAAGAGGTGGCAGTTCTAGAAGAATCTCATGAGACCAAAGAGGAAGTTGTTGCTCTTGAATATGATCCATTACCTTAGCCTAATCTTAAATCACCATTATATGCATTGGAGATTAAAGAACACCATCTTGATTACATATTACATCAAGAAGATAAGATGAAGATGATTGTTAGCTACAAATGAAGCTCTTTTAAGAGCTTGAAGATCTTTACCAAGTTGAGAGTCAAGTACATGACAAGGTTAATAAATAATATTTCATGGAGGACAATGATCAATATTGGATAGAGTATGCAAATATCCTTAATGAGCCAGTAGAGCTTGCAACTAAGAAGAAACCTAATCTTATTTAGATCCCTATGAAAATCAAGAATAAGGTTGTAATGGAAGATCCACGTGAGAAGGTTGAGGATGTTTGGATGAAAGAAGAGTTCATTTCTATAGCCAAACTATTTTAATCTACCTATATTTTAATGAACACCATGCCAATGAATTTGGAAAACATCATGGAAAAGTTGGAGGCATAATTGCTAAAGGATAAAAGGCTATATGCCTCATTCATTCCTTCATGTCATGAAGTAAGAAGAGTTTCAAAATTCCACTTTGATCTAGGAGGGAGTTCTCATTTCAGGTTTTTTAGTGTTTGAGTTATCTTGTTTAGTTTAGTGTGTGTGTTCCATAAGTGCTCATGAAGCATGTGTGTGTTTGCTTTTACTTTTTGTGTGTGTTTTATTTTGTATGGTTAAGGTAGTCATTAGTATTGTCTTGATAAAAGCTTGTATTCAATGGTAAAATCCTTATTTTTTGTCTCAAACATTAGTTGAATCCTAAACCCAATGGACTGATAAGGCTACTGCTATAGTTAGTATAGCAAGCATACTACCCCTATGAGTCACTAATTTGTTGACCAAATTTGACTTTTAGGTCAAATTGGGGCCCATATAGGTAAAAAAATGAGTTTTATATGTTTTAGTGTGTCTAAATTAATTTAATGGGGTGTATTATATGCTATTTTATGTCATTTAATTTCATCCTAACTTTCATCTTAGTCATATTAGTCAATTTATCATTTTGGGTCTTTTAATATGCTTTTAAGGGTCATTGATTCAAGTGGCATGTTTAACAAGGTGTCTAGATGTTCATTTTTCCTTCCAAGTATATAATAATTAATTTTACCTATTATATATGTTAGTTACATTAGAATATTGTAGGTTCTCTAACTAAAATTCAAGACACATCTAAAAAAGGGAGCATTTGGCACTTGTACAACCTATGGGGAAGTATGCCACATGGGAAAAAATAATGGAATCCCTCTTCACAATCATAAAAATAATATATATATATATATATATATATATATATATATATACACATACATACATATATACATATATATATATATACACACACACACACACATATATATATACATATATATATAGACATATATATATATACACATATATATATATACATACATATATATATATATATACACACACACACATATATATATACATACATATATATATACATATATATATATATACATATATATATATATATACATACATACATACATATATATATATATACATACATACATATATATGTATATATATATACATATATATATACATATATATATGCATATATATACATATACATATATATATATATATATACATATACATATATATATATACATATATATATGTATATGTATATATATATATGTATATATATATATATATATATATGTACACACACACACACACACACACACACACACACACACACACACACACACACACACACACACACACACACACACACTCTATAATTTCCATTTTAAATTCAAAACCATTTTGTTTATTTTTTACATTTTTAGACATATAGAAGTGACTGATAGGTTTATGCTTAGCATAGATAGCTCAAGAAGTTTCAGCATAAATTATTTTGGGAATTTGTATTAAACTCACATATCTTCATTTCCATATAAATATTTTGAATAATGGTGTCCTATGATTCATAAACCATCTTCATGAATTTGATTGCACTTTTTTATTAGTTATTTCATGTACCCTATAGGTTTTACTCAATTCTAATCAAATCCATATGAAACATTTGGTCACGTTGACTCCAAGGGATGTTTTGTACCTTCTTATATGGTCTCCATTCTTATTTTAATGTTTCATAATGTTTTTATGAGAAAATTATTCCATGCTATAGGAAGGTGCCACCATGTGCAGTGTCAATCAAAGTTCTTTTGGTTTACAGAGTTTTGTTCTCCTTTAGAGGTCTCATGTAGTTATTAAATGATATTACATATGTTTTATGGTCATATGAATACCTATTTCCATGTTTTGGTTTTACCATATCATCTTTTGGGTAGCTTGTAACCTTGCCATATCTCATAGTCAACTCCATGCCTAGCTTCACTTTCAGTCACATGTATGAGCTTGTCCATCTTGTTCATGGAGTTTTAATTAAGGTTTATTATTTTTCCAAACCATAAATTGTTGAGAGGAGTTAATTTATATGTTTGGAAAAGGTGTAAGTGTGTTCATAATCCCACTCACCATGGTAGACCAGTCATGAGATGCTTATGCCTGCTTTATTCTAGATGTGTGCAAGTGGTTAAAAGAGGTGATGGAACTTGGTTAAAGGTGTTCCTAGTGAAAATTATACTTTTTAAGAGTTTTAAAATAGGTTTTATCTACCCTTGAAGCCTTTTATCCACCTTATTTCTCTATTCTACACTCACTATCTACACACAACCCAATACATACCTAAAGGAGCCATTACTAACGTCATGTTGAGAGGAGTAAATATTTATATGATTAAAATCTATTAGGATTGATAAAAATTCATTGGCATGTTTGATGAAAGAATAAAAATTTCATAATCATGGATATTTTTCATACTACTCATATTCAATTCATTATTTATGCACCAAAATATCCACCTATAGGTGGCTGAGTAGGGTATTAAGATGCTTCTATGGAGAGGTTAAAACAACTTGACACCTAATTAAGGTCTTGGTATGATAATTAATCCTTGATATACCCATACAAAGTGAAAAATGGGAAAAATAAGTGTGCACCCATGTTGAGGAGACAAAGAACTGAGTTTAGGGAAGGTTTCCCTAAAATATCAAAATAGAGCTCTAGGGGGTTTTTGTAGACCCCTTATGACATATTTTTAACAGGATTAAAGGCATACATTGAAGTGAATTTTGTGACCTATAACATAGAAAATACATTTACTAAGAGTGGAGGCCAAAAGGTCAATGTAAGGTGAGAGTTAAAAGCCTCAAAGTTACCCTTAAAGACACTAAAATCATGTTGTCTTATCAATAGGTTTGACAAATTAAATGGTTTTCGACATCAAAGGAGAAAGAATGAACACATTTTCATGGATATAAGGTTTAAATGGTTTTAATGATGTATATATGGTATGAATTTCATCAACATAATATTATAATGTAGAATTTCAGTCCTCATAGACACCTACATGTGTCCTTCTATGTAAAAAATAGGCACCTACAACTAGAAGGTATTTAGTTACTCAAGAAAGGGTTTGATGATTTATTAGCCCATTAAAAGTGAATTTAAGGTAAATTATAGTACAAAAATGTATTTTTTGACCTAAATGGAGTTTGAGATAGGTCCTTAGATATCATTACCAAGTTTAAATCAACTAATGGTCACTTACAGGGGTCAGATAAGCAGGGTATACAGGTAGTGAGTTAGCACGAGTGTTTAGGTTTTATTTAGGACACTAAAAATATTTGCTTATGATACCTATAGGGGATTAAAATAATGTCTTCAAACATCATAACCAGGCTAAAACTTAAGCCAAATGTACACCTATAGGAATGATAGGTAGGGTGTTTTAGTCTAGTAGGGAAGGACTCAATTGTGAACCCAAAGAGCATGTAAGGTGAGTAAAAAGTATGAGTGGATATTAAATAGTTCTCATGATTCATGGAGAGTGTCTCCACATTGTGACTAGGTCTCAAATAACATACACACACCTATAGATAGGATTCCAAAGAGTAGTCACAGTCAAATAGGAAACTTAGTCTAGGCTATGGAAGGTGTAGGAAAGGTATATATAAGGATGATTGATGATTTTATTAAGAAATAACCTCCATTAATATAATGACAAAATCTATAGTATTTGATAGTGTGGAGTAAGCTAAGAGAGAGAGCTACAAGGTAGTATATAATACAAAGTATAAACAAATGTAGTTAACTTCCATATAGTTTGTCTTGGAAATAGAGGGAGTTAAAAAACCTAAACAAGGGATGGAATTTTTTGAAGAGGGTATTTACCAATTAAATAATCCTATATAATATATATTCATTTTAAATAAATAGGGGAAGAACCCCCTATTTTATCTCAGATAGGGAGTATTCCCCTTATGCACAAAGCCTACAACCTTAAAAAATGAGAGAATAAGATGGACCAAGTATTGATTTAATCTTGAATAAAGGTGTATAAAGTTTAATGAAACCTATGAAAACATGATAAATCAATAAGGAAAGAGCGAAGCTAAATAGTGGATTTTAAACCCTCAATAATGTAGGTATACCTAATAAACAAGGATTAGGCCTAGACCTCAAATGGATCATCACTTTCACTTTACACATGAAGTGAGAATTTAAACATGTTGAAGCATGTTTTTGGGCCAATTAAGAGGTGACCAAGATTTTATAAAGTAGATAAAATATAAATAAGCTACATTTTGGACATTAGACAAAATTAGGCCTATTAGAATGGGGGGAAAAGTCGATAGGAGAGTTTCAAATGCTCATATATTATTGGAGGATTTAAATGGGAGACAAAGAGTTTTATAAGAGTTATTATGGGTCTTAGAGGACATTTTTGTGGAATTATTTTTCAATTTGGATGTTAGAGCTTTTTGAACAAAGCTTAAGAGTCAAAATAGGCCTAAAACCCTTGCAAACACTTAGTCAAGAAAAGTGTGGAGAAATGGAGTTATATATCTGATATAATGGTATATATTTACCATGAAAAATATTTTAGGTTGTATAGGACTAACTCAAGATACTCCTCATGATGTTTTTTAGTATGGACTTGTATGAATAAGGTGCAAAATAGGGTATTTTTTACCATTTTTATGTTATGTAGGTTATAAGAGTTGTCTTAAGATGAAACCAAATTTGGAATAAATATTAAGAATTTTTATGACCTCTAATTTTATTTTAATTATTTAGATAAATTCCTAAGTTTTTAAACAAGTAGCTTCATCTTAGCTAGTCAAAACTGACATATTAGACAAGCTAGTGAAGAGTGTGAAAACCTCAAGTGGATGCCATTTTATGGTGTTATTAATAATTATAAGTCCATGGAGGGTATTTAAAATTTTAATACACTCATTAACACATATTTTAATGAGAAAATTATGCCAATTTTGAGGCCAAGTGTGCAGTGTGCATGGAAGAGGAGTTTTCTTGATAGCAAATGATGATATTTCATTTTAGGATGATTCTAAATGACCAAGCCTACAACCAATGCATGGGGAGTAATGAATAAAATATTTACCCTTCATTCCAATAATCATACCTATACCTAATCAGTTTTAGGATGTTTAAATAGGTCCAAATCATGAAGGCATCTTTCTGAGCCAGAATGAAGAGTTTCATGCCACTTTAAAAGAGTTTGATGAATTAAATGGACACTTAGACTTCATGACCTTGAATGGCTCATCCCATATCCTCTTCTCATGAAAAATTAATTAATTCTCTCAAATTTATAAGTGTCTTTATGGACCTTGTACTTATCTCTTCTTCTCTCTGTCTCAAGTTCTATAAGAACTAGCCATTTTAGACATTGTACTTTATGCTCAAACTAAGTATGGTGAAGCCCTACTCATTTGCATACCATTCTATCAGTAAGGATATTAATTTATTACCTCTTCATAACTATTAATAATATTTATTTTACTTTGATGATGAATATTGCTTAGTGAAGACTATGGATTCTTTAGCATGTTGTCTCATTCTTTCACCCTATTTATAGTTGGAAAGATTCTTTTTACAGGGCATGTGAAGTGTTATATGAAATTTAAAATATTAAGTGAGTTAGTATTTTCATTAGTGACATTCAATGCCTCTTTTATAGTCATCCAAGATTAGGAATTCATCTATAACCTCACAATGTAATATTGATGTGATAAAATGAAGATTGGAGAAGTGTACGATAAGTTTGTCCCTTGATTTCAAGTGTAACATGCTATTGTTTAGAAGTCATCATCTAGTTTGGTGTATCACATCCCTTAGGTTAGTTTGATTTCAATTATTCTCTCCCTTTTCACCCCCAAAATTTAAGTGTATTTGTGATCCAAAGTGGTACATCAAGGGATCTAGCCCTATCTATAGATTCGCCTCATCCTTAGGCTACCCACAAGCCTAGAGGTGTTCCCATTGTGCCACTTGGATGAGGAGAGCTTTGCCATCTCCTCAAAGGGTGAAAATACAAGTGACAACAACAATTTAAAGAAACATATCATTTTAAAAAGTTTTAAGGTGTCTATATAATAATCATTAGTATTTATATTGTATTTAATAAGACTACTATTTGATTATGAATCCTTAGATATAAGGAGGCAAATCCAAGTTCCCATATTTTATCTTTATTCATAGTCAAGAACAAAATAAATAGAGATAGTATAAAGTGTTATTTTTAGGTAATATAAAAGATGATAATTTGATAGGGAGAATCTAGGTGATCAATTAAACATATTTTTATTATTGATTACATGGATAATTCAATTTTAAAAACCTATCTCAGTTAGTATAGTTGATAACTAAGCACAAATAGGATATATAAGATTGTTAAAAGAAAAAAAGTTGTTTGGGAAAGTATATAAAGGTAAGAAAAACCTTATTAAACTATTATAAGTGTTATAAAACATGTAAATTTCAAAAAAACCTAATTTGTTTGTTCTTAGCCATGCAGAGGCATGTGTAACCCTAACGTAGGGTTTTGAGAAAGAAAATTGAATATTTACTAACTCCACCATAAAAAAGTCTTAAGACTTGGTCATTTGATATTATTAAAAATGATTTAAAATATTTTTGGTTTTTTTATTTTATATGGTATGGACCTATATAATATTTCATTTTGTGTAATGGAATTAGGCCTAAGAGACCTAATTGGTAGAAAAGGGGTGTGTAGTTAAGTGGTCTCCCTTATGAGTTATATCCTGAAACATTGTGTTAAGTTGTTATAATGTAAAGGGTATCTATAATTATGTTTATTTTATTATTAAACCCTATAAATTGTGTAAAATGAGGAGATTTTTAGTTGGAAGGGCTATAAGGAATGGTATAATTATATAAGCATTAGATGAATTAAGGGTGTTGGAGATTCTATAAATGATCAAAAGTGAGTTTTTTATAGTATAATATGATTATGAGAGGAAATTCAAGATGATTGGATGTCTTTATAAAGTGCTATTGGAAATTTGGGATAATTAACCAAGGAAGGGTGTAGACAAGTTTCAAGGACTACTTGAAGAATAAAGTGAAGCCAACATATATAGTAAAATCCAAGATTATAGCCCCAAGTGGATTAGAAGGGAGAAAAGGAATAGTCTTGTTTTGTTAACTCAAAATAAAATCCCTGTAAAAAATTGAATCAAGTTTATAAAATATCTTCAAACTCCTTAAAACATGCATGATCCTCAATCTTAGAATAGAAAGGAGATAGGTGGGCCCATGTTGAAAAGTCAAATATTATTTTTATGAAAATATATGTCAAATATTGGATTAATAACTCTACTTGAAGTGATTTGAATATGGAAAAATAATCAACACTTCTTGCATGAGATGACATGGAATTGGCTAACTAATAAGGACTAGTCAACTCCTTTTGAATTGAACATGTTTGAAGTGGCACTTAAATCTTGAAAATATGCATGAATATTTATGTGTATAGAAGATAAGCAGCATTTAAAATCCTTTATCTTATCTCTCAATGCCAAAATCAAACTTGACACTTGATCAATTAGGCCTACTAGGCCAAAAATGACTAAAAGTGAAACCGAGCACTTGGACTCCATGGAATCTGCAACAAGACACCATGAAACTTTAAAAATAGTAGAATTAGACCTGGAAAAACTACTCTCATCACAATATATGTGATTTTTATGAGAAAAATCTCATCATTCAACCAATAAGGTGGACTAGGCCCATTTTACTCCATTTTCTTATAGCCTGGCCCTTTTGATCAAGTTGGTAGGAGCACTTCCAATATTATTTATGATTAAATTAAGGTTTAAAGATGAAGAAAAAGTACTATTATTTAATTTCCAATTATTATATTTCATTTAACTATCTAGTAATTCATTTTACATGATGTTTTCCATAAAAAAAAAAGATTTATGCCCTAATATGTACAAATCCATATGTCAAATTGGAATTTATGGAACCCTCTCTAAGTTTAATTTATGTTTGAATTTTTTTTAGTTTGATCCATGGTGATTTGATGGAAAGAAAATCAAATTTTTGCAAAACTATTTTTTTGAGGGTCTAGGAGGGTTTTAAAGCTAAAACTTTAAAAAGATGTTTCATTAAATACAAACCTCTAATTCCCAAAATATTTACATTGGTGTGTATCACACTCATCCCCTTAATATCTCTAAAAATATTGTTTTCCCATGCAAAATATAGGTAAAACTATCATGTGAAGGAAATTTGCTTGTAGGGTTTTACTTGCATTTTGGGCTGCCTACACTCTTAACAATTATTCATAAAGTAAAAAAACCCAAATAATATCAATTTTTAATTATTTATAATTACATAAGGGTACTCAAAACATATTAAGATATTTTGTCCAAATTCTACATGTGGTGAAAGATATGAGCATCTGAATAGGAGGCATGGAAGGGTGTATAAAACTGTAAAAAGTGAAAAACTTCACCAATATTAAAATGAATCTTCCCCTGCCTCAAAATTCCTGAAAAAATAATTATGGGGCCTATACCATGCTATAAAAAAAATCTAAAATCATCTTTTTACCTAAAAAATCAAAAATACCTTTTTGGCCTATATACCTATTTGGTTGTAAAAATATAGAATGAACATGTTTTGCTTATGATTTAGAGTTTTGAAACTCTTAAAAGCTTTTATGATGATATAAAACATCATTACATCCTTTTTAAACTTTCACCTATGCTTAGAAACCTTTATGGCATTACAGAACACTGTTTGCTCTGATGGTGACCTTAAATAGACATGCTGATGAATATGACAAAATAACAAGCATATCCACTCATAAAAATGACTTTAAATTTTTTTAAAATATTATTTAAGCCATGATGACCCTACATACCAAGTTTTGAGGTAAAATTCCACCTTTATCTCCTAGAATCCTCAAATTTCCTTCAAATTTTCTTGTTGTGCATGGACTAGGTGCATAATTGATTGAGTTTTAGTGTTTCCATCTAATTTCATGATGTTTCATAGGTTTCAAGGTCAAAAATAATATTTATCTATCACAATATTCCTTTTAAGAATTTTGAAAACAACATCTACCCCTTTTTCTAGCATACTTTGACCCTCAAACAAGACAATTAGGCCTCTCTACTAGCATATTCTATGCAATATAATATGTACCTTCAAGGAATGATTCATATTCATTTATTTATTTATTACATTTAACCATGCTTTGAGAATGTCACCTTATTTCTCCACTGACACACTATTGAAAGTTCTAGGCATTTGAGAATAGTCTACTCCTAATGGCCTAACCCCATAAACCTTATTCATGGCTTGGTCAAAATAAAACCTATAGGCTGAGGTTTTAGGGCATACCCTTTTATTTATTATAGTATATTCACCTATAATCAAACCATTATCATGTTTATAAAAATATGAGAATAATCTTCAATGAAAGGTTTTAGACCCATACAATAATGATGCTTTTTAGAACCTCACCAAAAAACCCACCTCCACTGTATGCTTCACTTTGTTAAGCACATGATATATATTTTACCTAATCAAATTCATTTTTATTTAACCACTTAATCATACATTCAAGATATGCAATAAAATTTAATCATACATTCAAGATATGCAATAAAATTTAAAGCAATAACATGCACCACATGAGAGAGAGAGAGAGAGAGGAGAGAGAGAGAGAGAGAGAGAGAGAGAGAGAGAGAGAGAGAGAGAGAGAGAGAGAGAGAGAGAGAGAGAGAGAGAGAGAGAGAGAGAGAGAGAGAGAGAGAGAGAGAGAGAGAGAGAGAGAGAGAGAGAGAGAGAGAGAGAGAGAGAGAGAGAGAGAGAGAGAGAGAGAGAGAGAGAGAGAGAGAGAGAGAGAGAGAGAGAGAGAGAGAGAGAGAGAGAGAGAGGGAGAGAATATTTTACATGGAAACCTAAAGTGGGAAAAACCATTAAGAATAATCTCAAGTATATAAATGAGCACCAACTCAAGTTTACAAAGTTCTCAAGCACTAAATTGTAGGAGCACCAACCTCTTTATTGAGTACCAACATAGTAACTATTCATGATAAACAACCCTTAGGAGCACCAACCCCTATTGTGTATACCGCACAACTATCTTTCAATGTTGTTTTCTCAACATTTGATAGCACATTACTATATCTCTTTCTTTTTTTGTCCTTTGCTCTTCTAAGCTAGATATAAAAATTACAAACCATGCTCTTCCTTGCTTGTTACAAATGGATTCCCAAGCCTCCTTTTATATCATTCCAAATGACCTTTGGCATTCATCCTTTTTGACCTTTAAATTCACATGGAAAATGGTGCCAAACTTGCATGACCCTTAGAATTCTTTCATATGAAAATTCACATGGTGACCCTTCATGGGAAAATGCATCCTTTCCCTTTTTTGTCTTTATCTCATGACTCTTCAAATTACTCAAGGTGACCCTTCATGGGAAAATGCATCATTTCCCTCTTTTGTTTTTACTTAGTGACTCTTTGACTTCCTCATGGGCCCTCTTTTGTCTTTATGCAACCAAAATATATTTGTTAATATTTAATTAATATTAACACACTTTAGCCGAGATATGAACATTAAAAAACACCTTTAGATATTAAATGATATATTTTTAGAATTTTGACATCAATGAGAATTTTTCCACCAATATCCCCCTTTGTTATTGATGGTAACCTCAAAATAAAAATACAACATTCTAAAAACCTGTACTGCACATGCCAACCTAAAATTGAGACTTGCACAAACTATAAACTAAACCAACTAAAAACATATAGTAACTCCCCCTTACTATAGTATCCTATTTTTTGAACCTATTCTTGTACCTATTCCTATATTTCTCCCCCTTAACTAATATATAAATTAATATTTCAACTCACCTTCATGACTTTCCTATCATGCAACATAACTAACATCCACCATGCTTCATTTTTTTTATTTAAAGTATTTCCTTGAAGCCTAGAAGATACACCCCACATAAATATTCCTAAAACAAAATATTAGGAGATGTGTACATCTCCTCTGTTACTTTTTGATCTTCTTGCATCTTTCTCTTAGAATCTATTTAAGCATGTCTAACTTCTTTGACTCACTATCCTCAACATCCATGATGTTGTTCATCTTCTCAACTCTTTCAACTATCTTATTTTGATATGGCTCATGCTCAAATGTAACACGATATTCTCTTTGATCTTCAAGATGCTTAAGACTAGTATTCATTGTGTTAGGTCTCCAAACCTGAGTTTGGCCCTTCTCATACCTTCTAAGGGATTCATATCCTTTGACATCCCTTGAAGATATCTTTACTCTATTTGGACATAATTTAGCAATATGGCCAACCTTATGACAATAAAATCAAACAAAATTTATCATACATTTTGCTTAAAGATGACTGGAATCTCTCTTTAACTAATTTATTCTCCTCACACATTCTCTTGCCCTAAGACCAACATGACGACAAACAAAATAATGGCCTTGAAAATAATTGGAAAACCTCAAGGCATTAGGCTACCTAATTAGCTTCTTCATTTTGCCTTTAAAACTTGCATCCTTCTCACCTTGGATTGATATTTCATTATCTTTCTCAACCTTGATTATGAGCCTCTCATACTTATCCTTCAAAGAATATAACTCAACCTTCAACTGATTACACTCTTCTTCTCTTGATTTCAAATTTGAGTATACAACCTCTAACTGATTCTTAAGATCCTAAATAAACATCTTATCTTTTTTAATTCTATAGCCAATTTAGAATCTAAGATACACACATTTTCCTTAAGATCCTTAACCAAAGAATTCAACTCTTGATTATCCTTCTTTATTTACTTGGCCATCATGATTTCCTTGATCTACCTTCAATTTTTTAAACTCTTTCCAAATGAACCTACTCTGATACCAATTGTTAAGCATAGGATATAACTTTTACTTAATCAAATTCCTTTTTCTTTAACAACTTAATCATAGATTCAAGATAAGCAATAAAATTGAAAGAAATAACATGCACCACATAAGAGAGAGAAACACCAGATGTTATGTGGAAATTCAAAGTGGGAAAAACCATGGAGAATAATATCAAGTATATAAATGAGCACCAACTCAAGTTTACAAAGTTATCAAGCACTAACTTGTAGGAGCACCAACCCATTTTTTGAGTACCAACACAACAACTATTCATGAGCACCAACCCCTATTGTGTATACCACACAACTATCTCTCAATGTTACTTTCTCAACATTTGATAACACACTACTAAATCTCTTTCTTTTCTCTCATCTACTCTTCTAAGCTAGAGATAACAATTACAAACCATGCTTTTCATTGCTTATTACAAATAGCTTCCCAAGCCTTATTTATATCATTCTAAATGACCTTTGGCATTAACCCTTTATGACCTTTTAATTCACATGGAAAATGGTGCCAAACTTACATGACCCTTCAAATTATTTCATATGAAAAGTTGCATGGTGACCCTTCATGGGAAAATGCATCTTTTCCCTCTTTTGTCTTTATCTTGTGACTCTTCAAATTCCTCAAGGTGACCCTTCATGGGAAAATGCATCATTTCTCTCTTTTGTCTTTATTTGGTGACTCTTTGAATTCTTCATTGTCCTTTTTTGTCTTTATACAACCAAAAATATTTTTTTAAATATTTAATTAATATTAACACACTTTATCCAAGATATGAACATTAAAAACACCCTTAGATATTAATTTCTATATTTCTAATTTTTTGACACCAATGACAATATTTCTAACACACTTGATGGCTGACTATAGCATGATGTTTGATTTGGTGTTAGAGATCCTATAACTTCCTTTGTGATATTTGACCTCATATAGGTCATTTATTTTCTTCCATGAGTATTTTTTCACTAAAGGATTTCACCATAACCCTCTTTAGAAAAGACCTTGGCACATGCTTGACTATGTTTGCCTTTTGATTAGGCTCATATAAATTGATTTTAATTTCTAAGCCTTAAGAAACCTTGATACACAAAAAAAAAACATGATTTGATCCCTAAAATGTTGCCTCAACAAACTTAACAATTCCTTCCCTAAGGCCTATGCCTTTTAGGCCTTTCCAAAGACCAAGTCCATCCTCTTGGTTGCAACACATTGTTTAAGGGTGGTTTTAGGTGATCCTTTCTTGATTTTAGGTTTGTTTGAAACTTGAAAAGCCTTTTTCTTAGATTGATTACTTTATGAAGTTGTCTCTCTCAAATTTATTATCTCTTTTCCAATCAAAATTGGCTTCCTTGATATCTCTTAGAAATCCCATCCATGTGCAACTAGGCCTCTTACAAGGCATATGTCTGTAAGATACTTTCATAGTGGACGTAGGGTAACATTATACTTTTGGATATCTTAGGGTCAAAAAAGTATCATCATTTGGTGAGTATTGGTAGTCATAAGCTATAAATATCTATTCAAGCCTTAAACTAGCATATTTATATATGAATCATCATGCAAATTAGCTCTACCTCAAATAGGAAAATTAGCATTATGACTTGGAATTTGTCTTTCTTACTTACTCATACTTACCCCTTTACCACCTACTGGGGATAAGCCTTATTCATATGATTCCTTGTTAAATAGTCCCTTAGGTTTTCAATCCTTTGATAAGTCTTCTCAAACAGTTAAGTGTAATCAATTATACCCCCTTTTTGCTTAAATATAGGCCTATAGGAATCATTTTGGGGCAATGTAGACTATATTTGTGAAGTACAAATCATGAAGATAGGCTCTTATATGTTATCTAATTTACGATGGAACTTGTATAAACCTTAATGACCTATATAAATGGTCAAAACCCCTTGATATTATTCAAAGTATGATACTCCATCCTATAACTAGTTGTAGATGCTCCTTATAGTACCATATGTATAGAATGTGAGCTATGATTGGGCTTGGAGACCACGCTATATCATTAACATTTCTCTTAATAGATTATTTTGAAAATGAAACTCCACATAGAAAATGATTAGAAACCACTAAGTCATCTTATTACCTTGTAAAACTTGGATAGGTCATTAGCCCCATGGCCATAGGTCATTATCCCTATGGTGTATACATTAAAAACTAAGTGAATAGTAATCTTGTTCATAGTCATTATGACCTCCATACTTCTTAATTCATGATAAAGGATTCATTAATATGGATGACCCTTCAAGGAGATAATCTCTTATACATGTACCCTCCATGGCTAGTATTTGACTAATTTAGCCTATTATAGGTGTCTAAATTGGTGTCATGATGTCAAAAATTAAGGTCCAATTTTCATTTATTATCTCTAAGGTGGCTTCCTTCTCACAACATGGATGGTTTTATTTTTGATCAACCTTTAGCTCCTGAGATGAAACTAGGTCATAGGGACATGTGTACGGGTGATAGGACTATGAATGGAGAAGTGGTGGGATGAATAAGAATCTTGAAAATAATGGAAAATGGATGAGTATGGTAGTGAGATGGGGTGGATGAGATGGAGGTGAGAAAGTAAATGGAGCATGCCAAGACCATGGTAAGGAATCAAATCCAAATAAAGACCCATCATCATCATAATTACATATAAAATTTAAGGCCATTGAAGGAGGGAAATAGGATAAAATTGAATCATAGTTTTCCTCAAAAACCTTAAAATATACAAAAATTCCTTAAATAATGTTGAACTAGCCCCTTTAAGCACTTTGAGAGCATGGAGATGGGTTTATTGGCAATGAAACTTGGTTAAACTATAAAAATTATGATTGGAAATCATGAAAAATTGATTTAAACCCTATAAAACACAAATTTCTTGAAATTTTGAGGCTAATTTCCTCTTTAAGGATAGTACAATTAACCTTTAAAGCCCATACTACACTTTAGATTGAATAGCTATGTTTGTATCCATTTTTTGAACTTTAATTAGATGAATAACACCTAAATGATACCATATAAAGGTATAAAAAGTCCTCAATATTATATAACAAGTTAATTTTGCTTGAAACTCTACCCAAGTGAGGAGAAAATGGAGAAAACTAGTTGCCTTTCTGGTTACATGCCAACAAAAATTGACCTATCTTCAAATAGATGGCTCATGATCTTGGAGAATATAATTTAAGAACCACTTAAACCATTAGGAATCCCTTTGAGTCTAGTTTTTTCACCCCAAATTTCAAATATGTACTCTCCTCCAATAGTCCGTACCACTCTCAAAACTATAGGTATGTCTCTTATGCCAACTAAGCAAGTGCCTATACAAGGCTAGTTTAGGGCATGTATGGCCATGAATAACCATGTGATTACTTTTTAATCTTAGTAATTACATAAAAATGATAAGCCCTATTTTGGACTATACAAAAATTGTATGGATTCTATACCTTTACTTGTAAATGAGAGAAAAAAAGTCTTCTTTTTACCTTTTAAAGAAAAATTAAGATCCCACCACTTGGAAAAGAATATTTGAGAAAAATTACATGAAAATAATGTAAAATACACTTTTCCAACCCTTTTTCATATTTCAAACTTGAAAATTGGCATGTGTGGGTCAATTTAAGGGGTTTTTGGGATATTTAGCATATCAAATAACTTTTTCTTAACTTGAAATTTAGTACTTAAGGTATTTTAATATTTTTTAACATATTAAAATCTATTTTTAAATGATAATGACCCATTTACATTCCATTTTTGATGTTTTTAAACCAAAATTAGTGTTTTTAAGGCTATAAATAACCAGTTTGACTAGCTACAAAGGGTTAATGACTAGTTTTAGGAAAGTTTTGAATGATAGGGATAGTAATTTGACATTGATATGCCAAATTAATAACACTTGGGAAATATGGAATAAGCATGGATAAGGTTGAAGAGTTTCCTATTTTATATTTAGATGAAGGACCAATTATTAGTGAGGAAGAAGAAGACAAGGTAGAAGATGAAGGTCAATAAGAAGAAAGAATGCCAATGCTTGAGGCATCAAAAGAAGAATATGAGCCTCCAAGTTATAAAACTAATAATTTGTGTAATAATCCAAAAATAAGAAGATATATTCATGGTATGAAGAGTTAGTTGAAACTGAAAGAGAGGGATTGAAGGAGGATGGTAAAGAAGGTTAACAAATGATAAGACGAGTTATAGGTGATCAAAGGGGTTGAAAATTTTGAGTTAGATTCAAGCATGAGTTTTTATATGGACAAAAAATTTGAATAAAATAAATCATTTGAAGAGGCAAATAAGGTTACAATTGAGCTAGAGAATAAAGAAGAGGTAATGTCTAAGTTTTTTTTCTTATAGGATATAGGTCACCATTGGCATGACCAAATGAATTTGAATTTAGTTATAGTGGTTTGGAATATAATTGAAATGATGGTATTTAGGATAATGCAAATGAAATTTTATAGAGATGCAATTCTAAGTGTATCAACAAAGTTTTAGGCCATAAATTGGCCATATGATAAAGGAAAAGAATAAGGGATGGATCAACACCAAGTGCAAAATGGTATAGGTAAGAGGTAGAAGAAATAATTTATATTTTCCTTTAATAGAGGTAAATAAGAGAAAGAGAGTATACCACCAAAATAATAAGAAATAGAGAAATAAAAAAGTAAGAAGTAAGTTTATTATAAGATAAAAGGAGAAGCAAGGTTGAAAGAGGTAGTTGAGGGGACTCGAGTCTCAAATTTATGCAAGTTTTACATTGATTGGCTTGGTGTGGGAAATTTTTATCATGAATGTTATGAATAACTTTGAGAAAGAATATTTTTAGAGAGATATATAAATAAATATTGAAGTTATAGTAGTAAATATCCTCATTTAGGAGGACAACTACATGAAAAAGCAGACAAAGGTACATGAATATGAAGAATAATAGATACTAATAAAGAATAAGGAAGAGTTTTATGGAGGTCAAGAGATTTGCATTGTATTTTATAGAGGAAAGCATGAAAGATATAATTAAAAGATGGATATTTTTAAATCCACCAAGGAATAATATCCAAGAAGCATGAACTCAAAGACTAGAAAGAAGAAAGAAGATACATGAAGGTGAATTTGAATAGGAGACCAAATTTCTCCCACCTAGGGAGTATGATGTAGTAAAATCACAAATAACATAGGTTATAATAGGGTGAGTGTGTATTAGATGATAATTTTTTTTGGTGAGTGTGTAATGGTTCATGTAGGATCCTTATGAAGTTTTAAGTCATTTAAGAGTCATTAAAGTGAGTGTGGGGAATTTGAAATTCAAATTTGTAATTAATAGTTAGAATGGTTTTAGAGGTCAATTATGATTATAAATGATTGTATATTGTTGGTAATGAGCCTATGAATGTCTTATTATGTGGTCAAGAAGGTTCCTCAATGTGGAGATCATGATAAGAAAGGTAATTTGGGGAAAGTCAAGAAATAATGGATTATAACTACCACTCCTACATGGAAGTTAGTTCAATAAGAGAGATCCATGAAAATAAAACTTTAAAAAAATATATAAAATCACGTTTTAATGTGGATATGGTTATTAGTTATGGGGTAGAGTGCATAAAAGAGTAGGAAAAACATGAAGAAGGAAGCAGAGATCCATGTTGGTCCTTGAGTGGTCATAGTATGATAGTAAAGTATATGTATATATTAGATGTGTAATCAATATATAATTTTATTTGTGTGCAGTATCATGTATGTGTCTATATTATAACTGATTATAGTGAATTTATGTTCAAAATTTCCTTTTTGTTGTGTAAACCATGACTATTAGGTAATTACAAACCTAAAGATTAGAAGACTGTGTATATATTATTTGGATTGTATCCAAGAATAATCTTTTATATGACATGTTGATGATTTAAAAAAAAAATTGATAGATTTTTTATTTTAATGAATACATGAAGGGAAAAATATACTAAAATAAGTATGAGACATCAAGAAAATAACACATTGTTCAATCACCCCTCTGAGAGACATAATTTTGTGAAGTATTTATGTGTAAAGACATTCAGGAAAGAAAGCATGTTTTAAAGGGTGGATGTGTCTGTCTAATAATTATTTTTATGTAATAAATGTAATTTTATTATTATATTTAATAAGACTGGTATCTAATTATGAATCCTTAGGTATAAGGAGGCAAAGAAAAGTTCCCATATTTTGTCTTTATTCATAGTCAAAAACAAAAAAAATTAGAGATAGTATAAAGTGTTATTTTTAAATAATAAAAAATTTAATAATGTGATATATAGGCTCTTAGTGATGAAGGAAACTTATTTTAATGATTTATTACATGGAGAATTCAATTCTAAAACCCTATCTCAATTAGTACAATTGATAACCAAGCACAAAACCTTGATAAAACATGAGTAAGAGGTTATATAAGATTATTCAAAGATAAAAAGTTGGTGGGGAAAGTAGATAAAGGTAATATAAACCTTATTTAATGATTATAATTGTTATAAAACACATAAATTTAAAATAAACCTAATTTTTTTATTCTCAGCCTTGCACAATCCTATGTAACCTTGACTAGGGTTTTGAGAAAGAAAATTGAATATCTACTAACTCCACATACAAAAGTCTTAAAATTTGTTCATATAATTTTTTTGAACATGATTTATAATATTTTTGGGTTTTTGAGTTGATATGGTATGGACCTATATGGTATTTCATTATGTTGCATGGAATTAGGCCTAGGAGACCAAAATAGTAGAAAGGGGGTGTAGTTAAGTGGTCTCCATTATGATTTGTATCCTAAAAATTTGTGTGGTGTTTTTATAAGGTAAAGGCTATCTTTAAATATGTTTATTTTGTTATGATACATTTTTAATTTTGTAAACCAAGGATATTTTTTAGGTTGAAAGGCCTATAATGAATGGTAGTTTTATATAAACATTAGGTGAATTAAGGGTGTTTGAGAGTCTATAAATGAATCAAAGTGATTTTTTATAGTCTAATATGATTATGAGAGGCCATTAAATATTATTTTAGGTCTTTATAATGTGATATTAGAGATTTGGGATAATTGACCAAGGAAGGGTGTAGACAAGTCTCAAGGACTACTTGAAGAATAAACTAAAGTTGCAGGTGAATGAGAAACATTAGTGTGAAGGTGATTCAAAGTGAGTTGGAAATTCCATCAGTGATTAATGAAGTGTTTATTTATAAGTGTAATTAATTAGAGTTTAAGGTCATGGTATGAATAAAAATATATAATGTAAATTAGGAATTAGAGCCAATATTTAGAGAGCAGAGCCAAATGGATGAACCAAATAAGTATATGTTTGTGAAAATTACATCATTTCAAGAAATTTAAGTATGGGATATGTATTAAATATGTAGAATTTATAGGTTCCTATCTACACAAGTCTAACATATTAAGAATATTATCAATTAAGAATCTAATATTATTCTTTATATTATACAAAATAGACCATTGTTTAAATATAGTCCTACCTATTACCCTCATACTTGGACCATGTTCTTATAAATACATGTGTAATGAGGGAATTACCCATGAAAACTTATCATATCAAAATATGCACTTGTATTTCTATTTGGTTCCACACCATCGAGTCTTCCTTAGCTTCACTATAAGAAATAGGTTCAACTCTATCATACTCACCTCCCATGGTTACCCATTTCTTCCTTCTTATGGTCTTGCTATAAATTGGCTTTAGTTTGAATCCATTTCATTCTACATCCATCATGACTAATGAAGCTAAGTCCTTTCTTACCATGCTTAGATCTTGGTTTCTTTGCCTTGCACTAAGTAATGAAATCATTGCATGAGATTTTATAGGCTATGAGGCTTTTCATTAACTATATGCCTTTACTGAATCACCTTCCTATCCTTGGGGTTGTGAATCTTGCCACATCATTTAAAATTATTTTGATTGCATGGCATCTTGTAGAATTAAACATTTATTAAAATAAGGGGTAAAAATAACAATATTGTCCATGCTATCCACCCATATGTTGCCTTCTCTATAAATATTTGATATTGAGACTTTTTAAATTTTTTGTAAGATCCTTTAAATTGAATCATTGTTTTATCAATTTATCAATAAATATGTTACAAATAAAGATGTTACTCAATTTTTAAAAATGTATCTATTGATAATTAATGATGATAATATCCCATTATTTTCATGATATTAACCTACAATCATATTAAATGCATTAGATGTTACTTTTTTTTGCATATCACCTTGCTCACATGTGCTTATATTTATATAATATATATTTATTCATAACAACACATATATCCTTACTAGATGTATGTAATCGGAAATGTAGTAGATCTACAAATCAATTCTAGCTCAGAGAAGATAAATCCTACTTACACTTCTAATTAGGGATACATTAGATAATTAGGGTCATGACCAATATGGATCCTCTAGACCTAGACAAGGGATATATCATGACAATAAAATCACTAGGGATGGTTCTAAAGCCTCTAGTCAATCAAAACTACATAGTAACCCTAATTAGGTCCTATGTTTTCATATTCACTAAACTTATAACAAGTAAATTAAATTCTAATCTAGTACTCACCAAAGCTTGTGGCACAAAGTGGAGGTTAGTAAACATAAAATTAAACATGCATAAGAGAATCTTATTTAATTTATTTATATGTAAAACCCTAATACATGGAGAGAGTAATATATGCATAAGCCATTACTTATGCTACTTCTATCTACTAAAGAGAGGAGAAAAGTTAGAGACACTTACCTTAAATATGAACCCATCAAGACAAAATATCTCCCTTAGCCAAAATTTATTCACAAGAGGTTGTTGTGGTTTTTAAGGATCACTAAGAAATGTCAAAACATCTAAGACTTCTCCATAAGACTAGATTCTTCTCCAAGTAGAAACCCTAAGATAAGACTCCTCAAGTAGAATGGTAGAAGATAAAATTGTAAATAAGTGCAAATGAATAATTAACTCTTGTTGTTTATCTAAGAATGGGTAAATGGATGTGTTTATATATGCATATTTAACCTTAAACCCTTATGAAATTTTAGGCTGAAAAGGTCAACTCAGTCAACCTAGTATCGTTATTGATAAAAATAAACTAGGTTATGGACTAGGTCAGCTATGGGATGACCTACTCCCTAATAAGATTTGTTAATAAAAATACAAGGTCAATGTGGTTGACTATGTAATTTACACTACTAAAAATGGGTTTGGGTTAGGAAAGAGCTAATGAAGGTGGTAAAAGACTAGAGGAGGGTGAAAAATAAGCATCAAAGCTTAGGGGAATGTTTTTATGAGCTTATTTGATTGATAACAAGTGGTAATAAGAGATATTATTTTTGTGAAGAACCAATGGTCTACCCACCCTTTCTCATTTTACACCTTAAGGTATGAACTCAAATAGATTAAGACTCAATAGGTTATTAAAAGATATAGAGCATCATTATTTGATAAAGTTTGAAAATACTATGTGTATACATATGGCCCACTTGAATCTCATCGTGTGTCATGTAGGTGAAATAAAGGATGATACTTTGAGAAATAATATAACAACACATAATGTTGAGGCTAAAAAAAAATTTCACTATTTTAAAGCATAAAATAATTGAAAGTAAATTATTAGAAGGAAAATAACTAAAATAGTAATTATATGCATAGCTTGACTTACCTTTATCATTGGATGGTTGTCTATTATGTTTGTAGTTTTTATCATGGAGGGCATAAAGGATACTTTAAACAAACTCAAGGATACAAACTAAAGATAAAAAATCAACAAACATAGGAAAGCAAAAATAATTGGTGTTATGTGGATGGGACATACTTGGAAATTTTTCAAGCTAGGGTGATAAGTGGTATGTTAGACCAAATGACCAAGTAAAAATTTAGAGTAAATAAAGTAACTAAAAATCCAAAACTACTAAAGACTAAAAAACTCAAATAATTAAACCTTAAGTAATAAAGACAAACTCACCAAGTAAAACCAAGGATACATGTCAAAAAGGATGGTAATCAAACATCAATGTAAAACTAGTAACAATTCTTAATTAATCAAATATGGTAAAGAAAAATGGTAAAACAACATTTATGAATGATTGGTAATAATGCTACCTCACTCAATAATGGAAAAATGACATAAAATGGAAACCAACATTGGTGAGTGAAAAGTAACAAGCCAACCTCACTCAACAATGGAAAAAGTACATGAAAGTAGAAATAGAATTAGGTGCCCATAAAAAGGGTAGTATAAAATTAAAAAAATGAAGGAATGCATATAAATATAGAGCCATGGTGAGAAAAAAGTAATCTATAGTTGCTCAATCATATTATTTTGCTCTAAAAATAGATAAAACTAAAACAAATGAATGATAGCATGTTTTTAAGATGTGAAGAAGAGGGATGTATAGAAGAGGGGAAAATAGATGTCGAATCACACTTTCCTATCAAGGGGGAAATTAAATGGGTGGAGGGGATAATGAAGGAAAAACCAAGGTAGAGAAACTATTTATCGAAGTCAAGACACTCAAATTAGGCTTGTCAAAACAAGAGGACTTTTGACTTTAAAGACTCTAAAGAACTTCTCTTAGCCACACAAGTCTTATGTTAACAAAATAAATATGTAGATTATCCCATGAAGGCTATATGCATGAAAATTAAAGTGGAACTACATTCTAACAATGTGTTCCCCATTCCATAGGACCCCTTACAGATCCTTCAGTCTACTATGAATATTGAGTACTTACATGATAAAGTAGGTAGTACCATGGAGTTTGTTTAATTCTCCTATTCCAATCTACTAGTCTACCATACCTCAATGAACCTCATCTCTATTATGAAGCCAACTATGGATTTTGAGATTTGATTGGAGATAGGAAATGTTCATAGAATCATGTCTTTTGGTGTGATTTTGACTTTTGAAATTTGTATGTTACCTTTTATATATCATTTCCTTTTCTTTCAAATGATTTGTATTTAAACTTTCTTGATGGATTTTTCTATTCCTCATCCATATACATTTAGAAAACCAAATATGGGTGTTAAATATGACTTTCATTTAAAGACTTGGGACTTGGTTTCTAAGAGACAGAACTCAAAGAGCATGGCATCTAAAAGTCTCATGAATCTAGGTAAAATAAAAGTTCTTTCTTGACTTCAACCTTGGTTTATCTAATGTGGAGTGAAAGGAAATGAAATCAAGAGGAATGAAACATGAAATAATTTGAATTATTTCAAATTTCAAAAAATGTGACAAAGAGAGAAAAAGGGATACAATGACATAAAAGTGTGATTCATTATCATAAGAATGAGAGAAATCTAGAAAAATATGCTAATAGATATTGTTGTGAAAATTTCATTTATCAAAAGAAGAAAAAGCTAAATTTGAGAACAAAGATCAAAAAATTATAACCATTTAAAAACACATTCTAGATAAGAGATGAAAATATGGTGATTTTATGAAGAAGGCTAGGTCATATCCATGGTCTTACAGTGCAACTCATAAAAGAGAAACCCATGAGGGTGCACAAATCATGTGAAAATTAAATAAGATAAAGAAGGTAATTGTAAGAAAGGTGAGGTCATATCTATGGTATTACACTACAAAACAAAAAATATAAACCCAATGGGTGATTTTTTTTTTGGTAAAGTGGTAAAATAAAGAGGATAGAAGTGAAAATCCATGAGGAAGACTGGGTCTTGTCTACAATTTTACAATGTAACTCATGAAAAAAAGGGGAAACTGAAAGACCCAAAAGGAAGGACTAAGGTTTTTGAAAAGAAAGAACTATTTCAAAGGGGGAGACCCATGTAAATATAATATAAAAAGTTTTAGATATATAACATATATAAATCATGAAAATAAGGTAAGGAATATACACTAATGTCTATATCAAGGATGATCATGTGGGAGACAAACATATGTGTCTTAAAAGGTTTCTTGAAGTTAAATTAGTTTGGTATCATGCCACATAAATTAAGAGTGGGAATAGTAATATGACCTAAAGGCTAAGTGGATATAGGTATGGGCATCATAAGATTCCCCAGATTCTAAAATGATATAAGGTTAGGCATTGCAAGATGCCCCAAAGGCTATAAGAGGAAGAAAAGATAAGCTAAAAGAGCACCTCATATAGTGTCTAAATGGATTCAAGTTTTAAAAGAATATTTTAATAGGGGATTTCATGATGTTTGATAAAAGGAAAAGGATTTTAAGTAATAATAATGAGAAGCAAAGAACTAAGTCAACTAGATAAAAAGGCAAGGGAAGAAATAAGAGTACAGAGTCGACTAGGTCGACTATGCACTATTGGATATAAAGTAGAAGAGTATAGAGTCAACTACATCAATTGTTTACTATTGCATATAAGGAAGAAGATATGGATAAGAGGAAGATAAGGTTATAAAGTCATATAGGTTTACTCCATATTACAGACAGGGAGAACACAATTTTTGAGAGACTATACTAGATAAAATGACAATGTTCTAAAATAGGGTGAAATTTTGTGATATGAATCAAGAAATAAATGAAATAAAACACATAAATAATTATATCAATGTGAGTGATCCAATTATAGTACACAAAATAAAACCTTGCACCAACACTAGACAATGCAATTTTTTACAACACAACACATAATGATCATAGAGCAAGCAATCAACTGAAAAGCAAATGCTAACTAAGTGGTCATCTTGTGTGTTATTAGATTATTAGAAAGTGTTATCTTAAGTGTGATAGGTAAAATAGATGAAAATAGGGAACTAGAAATAAATATATGAATGTTTTTAAGATGTTTAGGTTGAAAGGGATCTATATTGTAATTGGTATTAGCTTAGTATTATGATTCACCCCCTCACTTCACAATCCTATAGTGATAAGGGTGTCAAGTGCTTTACCAATATATACCATTAACCATCTATTTATACTTAGCTAAAAAACCAATTCAGCTTCCCCCTTCATGATGAAATCTAAGTAGGTAGGACTTGCGAATACAAATGTTAAATGCATATTTAATATTATGTGCAAAAAGAGAAAAATAGTGTAACTAAATGGTAATTTGAAAAACCACCTAATTAGACTATATGAGATACTCTAAGCATGAAAATAGTTGAAAATGAACATGTGAATTAATTAATAACACATATTTGTTAATTCCCAAATTTAGAATGGTATATAATCAGTTCAAATGACATTATATGCAAATAATATAAAACAAAGTCAATTGGGTCATTACTATTCTATGAAAGAAAAAGTATTTAAAATAGAGTTAACAAATTTGACTCAATATTTTAGATGAAAGATAGGATACAAAACTAAGTTGACTGATGATTTAACAATTTTGGGAATATTGATGTATTATTCCTAATTTAGTCAAGGGTCTGAGTAGTAAAATAATTAAATAAATATGCTATAATTAAGCTACTAATTTATGTAAATTAGATTAAAATTTTTACCTTTATAAAAATAGTAATAAGAGATGGAAAAGAAGACTTAGCTAGAAACTAACTGATATGACCAAGATAGAGTCTTATATCCACTATGGAAGACTAGAATACTATCAAAAACTAAGATTTGACCTTCATTTTATTATTAGATAGGAACACTAAAAGTGGATACGAGTGGTACCAACATTGTAGTCCACCTTTATTGTTGTTGTCTTAAGGATATGATCTTTTTGGGTTCTATTTTCTAGGTCTAGGTGACCCTATCTATGAATTTTTGATAGATAGAAGACTGTAGAGCTCCCTATATAGAAAATTTTCTCTTCAAACCCTATACTCTATTATGCTTTGACCAATTTTGAGAAATAAAAGGGGGGGGTCAGTGTGTGTAAGATTAATATAACATGTATCCACACCCATTGTGTGGGCATGATACCTACATACCAATACTTTGAAGAGGGATCAAACCATATGTAGTTCTCCCACTTGATGTGATTTATCAAATTGGGTGTATGAATATGGAAATTATTGAGCTATATGTACTTAAAGTGGCTAGGGATTGGTGAAATAATTTAAAAAAGTTTGTAAGTATGTTGGATATATGTATGTATAGAATAATGAAGATTGCTTAAGTAGTCTTGCTTGTATTATTTCTTACTTAGTGATATTTTCCAACCTTTTCCAAATGATTTTTAAATGGGGTTTTATAAGAATCTATTCATCATGGGTTAAATGCGTTCACATTAGGCCGACAAGGATAAAGATAGAGAACTAAAAGGTATTAACTATTGGGGCCAAAAATGAACTTGGATAAGAGTGATAAAAGTGGATAGGAATGGTACCATCACTATAGTCCAATTGTGGTGTTATTGTTTTCAGCTGATGGGACCTGGGAGGATGGTTTAGTCATAGAAAAAGGGGTCTGGCTTAGCTAAGATCATTTTTGAAAGGGTATGAATGACTAAGAATTAGTGAAAAGATGCCTATCCAGGTTATGAGAGCAAGAAAAAAGGACTTATGGGTTGGGTGTCTTTAGCCATGCTCAGGTTACCAATTTTTGCATTTTATATGACTACATTTCCCCCTATTTTATTTTAATGGTGTAGAAAAATGAAATACTAGGATAAAGGAAAAATATAAAGCATACCTAAATTTACCTGCATGGGTGAAGCTCACAAAGTTACGTGATATTAGGTGTGTATAGAGAGATCATGTTATGAAGTGTGAATCTACAAGAAAAAAAAGAGTAGATCAGTTCTTACTAGATACACCATATCTAAAATAAGAACATACAAAGCTGGGTAAGAGAGAGAGGAAGAGAAAGGAATAAATTTACCTCATTGGGTATGTAAACCAATACAAAACCTATTGTGATGTTGAGTGATGTTGGATGATGTTGAGTAATGTTGGATGATGCTGAGTAATGTTGGATGATGTTGTACCATGAGTAATATTGTGAATGGAGTTGAGTGCTTAATTCCTTGAGAGTGGCTCAAGAATGTAAAGGCTATCCCTTTGGCTCCATCATAACCCACTAAGTAAATCTAGATGGTCATGCATGTGCTAATTTATTTTTATATTTTGTGTCTAATCCCTCTAAATAGGTGGCTTAAGAATACAAAGGCTAGCTAGTCCTTTGGCTCCATCATTTCCCTATGAAGTGAAGCTATGAATTGATATCGGTATGAAATGTGTGTCATATGAGATAGCTCCTAAATCCCATGACTGATCTATAGTTTGAAAATGTTGACATGTATAGCTAAATTTATGTTGGAAACTAGGCTACTCTGGGCCACTCTCAAAGATGAAGATTAGGCTTGTATGAAAGCCACTTTGAAACTAGTGCACTAGGCTTAAATGAAATCCACTTCAAAATGTGGAAGCAATGCCTATATGAAAGCCACTCAAAAATGATGTCAACCACCTGTAGATGGAATAAGGTATGTAATTACTAAGAATGCCTAGGTAATGCTAAACTAAGAAATAAAAGGAAATAAATGTGTCATGCATATTGCCCCCAATCACCGGTGTCTGAAACATGGATTCTGATCTAGAAGTTATACCAACTGTCATATCTAAAACTAGAAATGAGTCATCATGTCATATATAATTCCCCTTATATTTGGATTCTTTGAGCAAAAGTATACTAAAAACCATTGATTATGAGCTAGTTTGACTATACAAAACTATAGCTAAACTTCATTTTCTACCTAATTTTGGAAAGTTTAGTTTTCTACTATTTATATAGGAGTGCCAAAACTAGATAGTAGTGGCAACGATGTTGTAGTCAAATCTTGGAATTATTGTCCTAAACCAAATCTAATGAGTTTTTTGACATTTTCACTATCTTCCTAGTCTATTTTGATTGGTTTAATGTTTGGTTACTATTCTAACTATTCTAAATGCTACTTTTTCAAATGTTAAGAGTGATGATCTCTATGATAGAACCCCTATTTATTGACCCCTCTTCTAGGGGTAGTAATGAAGACCCTACAATAATTTCCCTTAGAATAAGGATCCTTTTAAGTGTGTTATGATATAATGGTACATGATATAGCAATGATAATCGACAAGATATCTCCAGATATAGTAATTTTTGAAATGTAGATTTGTAGATCAACAAGGGTATGCCTAATAGATATAACAATGTAATATCATGTGTAATATACTAAATTGGAACTAGAAGTCTGATTAGTTATTAGTTTTTATGGAGGGATGGATAATGATGTCCATCATGGCATCTAAAAAATCAAGATAATGCATGATGTAGATCATGTTGCAAACAATGAGAAACAAACAAGCAATAAGAATACAATGAAATAAGTAAAAAACATACTAGGGTGGCTAAGTGGCTAGGAAAATAAGGGACATGAGCATATATCACTCAAACTAGAAGCACATATTAAAAGAATTTTCAAATGCTACATACAAATATAATTGAAACAAGCAAGGTTGGTGTGAAATCCATAATCACATAAAAGAGTACAGGCAATCACATCAAGCTATGCTAAATAAGAAAAGAAAGCATGTGAATGAAGTAAATACGATTGCATCTAACTAATCAAAGTGAGAAGTGAAAGTATGCAAAACATGTTAGTATAAGACTAGGTATATGTTAATAAATACACAAGTGATATATACTAGTGAGTGTCAATAAAGTAATCTATGTAAGCTAGTAAGTAATGTACATCAACATGATAACTAAAGTGTGTGATGTAGGAATGATATAACTTGGATGGTGTAGTCATGTAGAAGGTACCCCTAGTGGGTATGTATATTGATGTGTGTCTAGAATGTAGAAGTTGGATGACACTTTAATGGATAGAGTGAAGTAATAAAATAGTTAGATGTCACTGCACACACTCAACTAAGATCAAGTGAAGCGTGGTAATGTATATAAATTTGATAAACAATAGCATAGAAAAGCAAATGTAAGTCTAGCATGATAGTAAAAATGTAAATCATGGATGATGCATACAATTAAAATATTTTTGGTGTTTTTGAATTATTTACATGTTTTTGTATTTTGAAATATTTGAATGTTTTTGAATTTTTGAGATTTGAGCTATGTACAATCAAGCATAAAAAACTATGTATAGACAAAATTGAGGAGGAATGATACTAATCGATGAGTCTCATGGGAGACTCCCTATTCATGGTATCCTATATCAAGGAGAGGAATTACACATGATCATGAATCAAGATGGAAATGCTGAGACTATGGCTCTAAAAACTATATATTTTGTAAATACTTTAAAAACTCTAAAGTAAAAACCAAGTGTAGGGTCCCCCTATAACTTTGAGAAGTGGATGCAATGGTAGGGATTTTAGAGACAAATATGGTAGTAGTATAAGCTCTTTGAACATGTGCTCTATGAGTAGGTACATGATATCTCAATACTAATACCCTAGGTGTGAACACTATAGATAGAAGCTATCTAGAATCTTGAAGCTATGGAGGTGTATAAACTCTTTATGCTGGTGATAGATGCCTCAACTATGTTTGAATCAAAATTGGAGGAAGAACTATAATTGGTGGTAAAATTGAAATTGGTGACTATAGAATAGAATATGGCTCTAAAGTAATGAGTGGTAACTCATATGGAACTCCACCAACTATAAAAACTTGATTAACATGAATGAATTTCATGTATCTATGGACTATAAAAGGTACTACTCAAAGTTTCTAAATCCAAGGTCAACTAAGTAGCATATCAAAAAATCAAATACTAAGAACTATAGTAAATGGTGTGATCACATGTGTTGGGCCAACTTATAGAGAAAGTAATATCTCACCCAATGAATTTTTCATGTGCCCACTAAATCCACTGATAACTATGTCCATTGGGGTAATATCTTACTCTGAATATCCCAAATGCTATAATAATGTCATAGTACACATGTTCACACTATATGCATTATCTATGAGAACACTATAAGTAATATTATTATGAATTTAAGCTCTAATAAATGGTGCATGATAATTTGAATCATCCTCAATAATGTCCTACTCTAAGAAGGAGATGGAAGGTCTAGCTAGAACTATGGAATTATATACACCAATCATGTTACTCAAAGGATGTGTCTCAACTGAAGGTGCCCTACATGTATCTGGTGGTGCATGTATTTGATATGCATGGTGAACCCTTGATGTATCCCATATCTCTTATATATAATGCTACAAAAAGGGATTTGAGAAGATTTTCAAGGCTTTATCCTATGTTTATTTTGCCTGAGGATGCTCAATTAAAGTTCCAAGATTGATATGATTACCATCTATCAAATCTTGTATCTTGTGTCTCAAAATAATGTAGGTATTTATTATATGGCTTGGTACCCTATGAAGCTCACAAAATTCATGTTGATCATATCCCTATGGAAGAGGCTTTGTTAGGTTGAATTCCAAAATAAGAGGGAGAGATATGATGTTACATTCTAATAGTTATTATAAAACTTTAGCTAGAGAAACTGGTATATTGGTAAAGGTTCACTAAGGATGTGCTAATAAAACCACATGCTAAGGGGGCTTAAAAGCTACATTAACTATTGGTTGATTCTAACTCTTGTTATCATTGACCTTGACTTTGTATGGGACTTTGTTGTTACTCTTATTGTTTTTGAGATACTTGTGTACTTTAGTTTTCCCATTGAAATTACTTTAAATTCTCTTTCCTTTAGCATGTGACACAATTCAATGAAGGAAGATAATATTTTGAAAATAATTGATTCATGTAAAGCTGGCAGGAGACTCTATTTAAAAATATCTTGTAACTCTTGATTAGCCATGGGACTAGTCATCTTAGCCAAAATATTCTTATATCAGAGAACATAATCTATGAGATTCTCATTTGACCTTTGTTTCTATTATGAAACTTGGGCATATGAAACTTTATCACCAATTTTAATGATAAAATGAGTTATGAACATGTTATCTATAGGATTGAATGTATTGATCAACTGATTTGGTAAACTATAGAACCATTGTAAAGCATAATCCTTTAGGCTCCATAGAAATAGTTTGGTAAGTAGCCAGTCATTTGGTACATAGTCCAACCATGCTACATGAAAATCTCTCAAATGTGTCTCTATATCACCCTTGGCATCACATAGAGTAAGCTTGGGTTAAGAAAAACCTTGTGGTAAGGGTGTAGAAGCAATGTGATATGCTAATGTTGTATGTAGTAGAGCAAAAGAATCCAAACCTTGTGTAGGCCTAGAGGCACCTTGCTCAAGATGTAGCACCTTGGATTAAATATATTTTATCTCTTACACAAGGGCTACCACATTAGAAGACAAAGATTTAGTAGTTGTGGTTGGTGGCATAGAGGCAGGTTGGGTTTTTGTAGGGGGTTATTGAGACATAGTTTCCCCCATAGTGTCATTTCTAATTGGTTTGTCTGTGGGAATGGAAGACTCAACTTGTTTAGCTTTTTTTAATTTCTATGATATATTGTAAAATAAGAGTAATATCTTAGAATTGATCCCAAAGTCTATCTTGAAAACTTTATAGGATCAAATCTTTGTTGAGGACTTCATTATTAACAATTGGTGGAAGTTGATCAAGAGTCTGATATGGTGGATCATGAACATTTATGTTGGTATCATCATTGTTATTCTCATATTTATCTTTGTTGAAATCACCCTCTTTAAAATTTTTGTAATCTGTATGTGTATATTATATAATAGGTACCTAAGTTGGTTGTTTATCCATGGTATATGGCCAAACTATAGGAATCTAGGTGAATTTAGGAGGATTTCCACTAAGTCTTGCACTTCATCTTGAAGGAAGAGATTCAATGAACTTAGTTGGCATAAGGAAAATAATTTGGATAATAGTAGAAAGATTAAATAGATATAATCTAAACAAGGAACTAGAATATGCATAAAAAGGATATAGAGATTACAAACATATAAGGTGATACCTCAAGAAGTAATAGGATCTAGTATATGTAATTAAGGTTTGATAGATAATTATTTTAAAAATTTATTATGAAAATTTTAAATTTAAATTGAATTTTTGAGTGAGATATGAAAGTAAAAAATAAAAAATTTAATGGAAAATTTGGGATTTAAAGAGACCCATAAGATGCAACTAGGTTTTTTGAAAATTACTATTGAATTTTTAAAGTTAAAGTGAATTTTTGATTTTAATATGCTAGTAAAAAATTAGAAAATTATTGGGAAAATACTGGGACCTAGTATGGTAAACTAAGGTTTGAAATAATTTTTTTAAAATTACTATGAAATTTTAAAATTTAATTCTAATTTATGATTTCATTTTGTAGGTAAAAAAATCAAAAATATATAGGAAAACTTAGTAGTAAATTTACCCTAGGGTTTCTAGGGATTTTATGTGCAAACAAAGTAAGTTGGGTTCACCAAATGATTTAAGAGTTTTGAGAATATTGGTATATTATTCCTAATTTAATTAAAGTATTTGAGTATTAAAATTGGTAAATAAATATATAATAATTAATCTACTAATTTGTGTAAATTAGATTATAATTTTGACCTTTCTAAAAATAGTAATAAGAGATGGAAAAGAAGACTTAGCTAGAAACTAACTAATACGACTGAGATAGAGTCTGATATTACTTATGGAAGACTATAATACTATCATAAAATATGATATAACCTTTGTTTTATGATTATATAAAAGTGAAAAAAGTGGATAGGAGTGGCACTAGCACTATAGTCCATCTTTGTAGTTGTTATCTTAAAGATCTGAGCTTTCTAGACTTTGTTCACCAGGGTTGTGTGACCATGTCTATGAAGTTTAGATAGTTGAAAGTCTATAGAGCTCTATGTAGATCATATTTTGTCTTCAAACCCTATACTCTATTATGCTTTGACTAATTTCAAAAAATAAAGTGGGGGGGGGGGGTTAGTGTGTGTAAGATTCAATGTATATTTATCCACACCCCTTGTGTGAGAACACTGCCTACATACTAATACTCTGAAGAGGGATCAAGCCATATGTAGTTCTCCCACTTGATGTGATTAGTGAAATCAAGTGTATGAATATTAAAAATGCTATACTAGATGTACTTGATATGGCTAAGGATTTGTGTAAGGATTTGAATAAGCTTACAATTATATTGGCTAGCTATATATAGAGAATAGGGAAGACTACTTGAGTAGTCTTGCTTGCTTAGTGATATTTGTCAATCATTTCGAAATGATATTTAAATGGGATTTTATAGGGATATATTAGTCATATATTGAATGTGATCACATTAGGTTAACAAGGATAATGATGGGTAATAAAAATGAATTGACTATTGGGGATAAAATTACACTTAGGTAGGAGTGTCGAAAGTAGACAAGAGTGGTACTGATGCTATATTCCAAGTGTGGTGCTATTGTCTTAAGTTGATGGTACCTAGGGGATGGATTAGTCATGAAAAGGGTGTCTAACTTAGCTAGGATCAAGTTTGAAAGGATAAGAATCATTGGGAATCAGTGAAAAGATGCCTATGAGGGTCATGAGAACAAGCAAGAGGGACCTATGGGTTAGGTGTCTTTAGCCACACTCAAATTACCAATTTTTACATTTTATATGACTACAACTAGGTTGACTTAGTTTGTTATAGGGTTTTAGTTGTGAAGACTACTAACTTGCATAAAAATAACTATAATGAAGCACTAAAATGACTAAGAAAGAAAGAGAGGAACCTTGGTGGGTTGGAATATGGTTAGGATTGTAAATTTTATGTTGAAGTGCCTTGAATGCTACTTTCAAATCATACACACTAAGTCTACTATTTGGAGCTAGTACTACAAAAATTTGAGTGCTAAAGAAGTATAAGATGACTAGTTTTACCTATTCAACCTAGTTTGTTAATCTGGATGCTGACTGAGATATTAAGTCAACATGTTAGACCTAATTTATTGATCTGGGTGTTGATTAAAAAACTAATTCAATCTATATGACCTAGTTTGTTGACCTAAATGTTGATTGAAAGACTAAGTCAACCTGTTTGACACAATTTTTTATTAGGACTAAAGAAGATTACTATGTTTACTTATTTGTCTAGTAACCTATATTTGATAAAGACCTACACAAAAAGAAAAGAGTCATTTTGATATGACTATGTGTTAAATTTATGCACAAAAAGTTAGAACTATATTGGTTGGTTTGATACAGTATCTCAAATATAGAAAAATAATAATATTATAGAAATTAAATCATGAAATAAAACCTATCAGGGTTAGATTCATGTTGAGTTCACTAGAATGTATGAAATGAGAAATGCATCAAATCTAAAAATCAATCCTAGATCGAAGAAGATAAATCTTACTTACACTTTTGATTAGGGATAAATTAGATAATAAAAGTCATGACCAATATGGATACTCTAGACCTAGCCAAGGGATCTCTCACCATAATAAAGTCACTAGGGAGGGTTATAAAGCCTCTAATCAAGCAAAACTACGTGGTAACCCTAACTAGGTCTTATGTTTTCATATTTACTAAACTAATAAAAAGTAAAGTAAATTCTAATTTAGTTTTCACCAAAGCTTGTGGCACAAAATGGGGGTTAGTAAGCCTAAAATTTAACATGCATAAAAGAATCCTTTTTAAGCTATGTCTAGGTAGAACCTTAATGCATGGAGAGAAAAATATAATCAAAATCCATTAATTATGCTACTTCTATCTACTAAAGAGAGGAGAAAAGATAGATATACTTACCTTGAAGATGAACCATCGAGACTCAATCTCCCCCTTGGCCAAATGTTCTTCACAAGAGGTCATTTTGGTTTGTAAGGATCACTAAGAAAGGTCAAAACATCAAATACTTCTCCACAAGACAATATTCTTCTCCAAGTAAAAACCATAAGCTAAGACTCCTCAAGTAGAATGGAAGAAGAACAGATTGTAAAGAAGTACAAATGAATAATTAAATATTGATTTCTCTCTAATAAATGGAAAAATGAATGTTTTTATATATGAAAATCTAACCCTAAACCATTATAAAAGTTTAGTCCCATAAGGTCAACCTAGTTGACTTAATATCTTAATTAACAAAAACAAACTAGGTCTTGGACTAGGTCAGTCATGGGCCGACCTAATCCCTAATAAGCTTTGTTAATAATAGATCAAGTTTGATGTGGATGAATATGTAATTTCAATTACCAAAAATGGGTTTGGGTTAGGTAAAGAACTAATGAATGTGGTAAAATACTAGAGGAAGGTGTAAAACAGGCGGCAAAACATAGGGGAATGTTTGTAAGAGCTAGTTAGATTGATAACAAGTAGAAATAAGGGACAACAATCCTATGAAGCACTAATGGTCTTCCCACCCCTTTCCCAATGCACCCATTAAGGCATTCACTCAGAGAGATTGAGAATTGATGGGTTCTTACAGTATATAAAGCATCATTAATTGATAAATTTTGAAAACATTATGTGTATATAGATCACCCTCCTATCCCAAGGGTTATGAATCTTTCCACATCATTTAAAATGACTAATTTCATGGCATCTTGTAAATTCAAACATTGATTAAAATAGGGGCTAAAAACACCAATATTGTCCATCTTATCCACCCATATGTTACCTTATCTATAAATATGTGATATTGAGACTTTTTAAAAATGTTGTAAGATCCTTTAAATGGAATCATTATTTTTCTCAATTGACCAATAAAGATGTTACTCATTTTTTTGCAATTTATCTATTGATAATTAATGATGATAATGTCCCATTCTTTTCATGATATTAACTTGAGATCATATTAAATACATCAGATGTTATTTTTTTTCACATATGACCTTGCTCTCATGTTCTTAAATTTATATAATACATATTTATTCCTAGGAACACATAGATCCTTATTAGATTAAGCTTAAATTGCATTTAATAATTATTATATATTTTTGATTTCATCTTACATTTATGTTTATTTTATATATTCGATAGAGTTTTATAATTGTTTACTCTGATATCACATTTATTATTTATATTATAACATCAATATCTATTGAATTTAGAGAGGATGATCATGTATAATTATTTTCAAAAGGCACCAAAGTTGTAGAGGGTAAAGTTTATTTGAGTATAAGTAAACTACATTATAGAGACGTGGTAAGAGGATTTATTATTTTTAGTGTTGACATAGTGTTGGATGGAAAAGTAAAATTTCCTTATTCAATTGATAGATTTAAAACCTTAGCAAATCTTGATAAAAAATGATACTACATGTCATGGGAACAGATTGATTTATCAAAGCATGAAAATCCATCCATTTCAAAAGATCATATTAATTAAATTTATAATGACCCAAAGTATTATATTGTCATGGAAGAGGGATATTCTACTAATGATAGTGAAAACACCATCAATTATATAGGACCTAAAAATAGAATTGATTTTGTCATAGACAATGTCATTATAAAACATAAATTTTCTAGTAGAGATGTTGACATAACCCAAGGTTTTGTAACTCATGTTCTATAAGATCATAAAATTCATGAAGGGATATTGGGACCCTTGATGTTTGGTGTAATGATTTAAAATGTGGTAAATTTATGTGTTAATTTATCAAACTTAGTACAACCCAATAAATTAATAGCTTAGCTAATAAAATGTTTAGTTTTCCATGAAAGAATAATTACACTTATGGTTAATGAATGTTGTGATCAATTGGATGGTTCATACCTTGTACATATCAGTTAGCATAATTTGAAGTTCAGGGGATTTTTTTTCAAATTGACACATTTAGGCACATATGTGAACAATTATAGTATAGAGGGAACAATTACAAATTTACTTGAAGGAGACATGATAAAATTTAAGGTATTAAATGCCAACACCTTTGGTGTGCATATTGATCAAGTATTTATCCCTACTTTAAAAGGATGCTCCCTATCTGAATTATATCTCATACAATGGCCTATTAGGTAATTGGTCAACATAAATGGTTCACCTCTAGACATAAGATTCAAACAAGTCCCAGATGAGGTTGAGGTAAACATGAGATGCATTAGAAGAGCATAATCCACAAATGATATCTCCAATTTATTTTTATTCCAATAATTATGTTAATTTCAAAAAAGTGCTTAGAAGACCCTATAATGCTAAAAAATGTCAAAAATTGAATGCCTCTCTACCCATTTAGTCAAATCAAAGTATTGATGAGGCTATAAAATGGTTAATTTTTTTGGATGAAGTAGAGAATATGAGAAATAATTGTTTCAAATATGACTATCTCAAAAAAATTCTCTTGGTTTGACTCAGATTTGTATGGCATAAAATTAGAGCCATGAATGAAGAAGATAGAAATAATTTTATGTTAGATGCATTAATAGCAAATGCCATCTTTAATATGGGTGATGAATCTATAGAGGTGAATAAAATGAAATTTTATGGGATGGATGTTTGTCTAAATAAATGGCACAAAGCTTATGTGTACCCAAGGAACACCTTCTATAGTCATAAAGTAGACTAGATAAATGGTCATAGATGTGAATTAAATGGTAACACTAATAAAAAAATATAAATGTTGAATACTACTAAAACTATTGATTGTATATCAAGAATGGTTGAGAAAAATTCAAATATTTATCCACATTTAACTCATTTTTTAGGATAGGATGGAATTAAAGTTACTTAAAGGCTATTTTATACATTATATACCCAAAATTTAATGTCGAAGAAGTGTAACAAGGAGCTCAAATTTTTAAAACTTCCACCAGTGTTACAACCAAGTTTCATTAAGATAATGACCAAAATATTTCAACATGTTTTGATTATAAATAAAAACTTCTTTTCTAAGTGTGATGAATGTATGGACATGTACAAAAAATGCAAAGCCACCACATGCCTATAAGCACTCTCAAAACATGAAGAAGAAAAAACATGACACAATGAATACATTCAAAGTAGTCATGCATATTACTACTCCCATATATTATAATAAGAGGAACAACCTCAGGAATTCTTGAGCATTATGCATGATAAAATGGAAAAAATAAAAACTTTCATACCAAGGGTGGGAAAAATGAAAATTAAATAAGTAATTTTACGAACCTATCCATTAATTTGACTAATATGCTCACACATGGACACAAGACTAGGATTTTGGCCACTTCAACCTACCATTTGTTGAATGTGGATAAAACTACATAGTCACATCATCATCTTTGTGTCTTAAGAAACTTGAATAACATATCATTGATGAGTATGGGGATTTTAATTTTGTATCATCTAAACAACTATTTTATGGTGCATTATTACAAAATTAAGTGCATGATAATTTAAAGGGTACAAGGTAAAGTTGTCCATGCTGAAGTAATTAATATTATTACTAGTACAAGTACTTCATTTATAAAATAACCATTGATCCTTTGCTTACAACTAGATAATGCTTCGAGTTAAAATAAGAATCGCACATTATTTTAATTTGCATCAATGTTAATATCAAGAAGGATATTCAACATTGTGTATGTAAGCTTCCTCCTAGTGGGACACAACCATGAAGATGTAGATGGGACTTTTAGTAGATTATCAACATCAATATGGAAACTATATAATTTATATTTTCCATGTATCATGGACACATATATAGCATGCCAAGAGGGGTCAAGTACATTTTATCCTTACCTTATTTAGGAAGTGTATGACTTCAAATACTTCATGGAGCCACACTTATTAGATGGAAGCCAAAATATAGTTGGTATTATCAAACCTAAGATGTTCAGGTTCTATGTTGTGGACAACATACTAGTGATAGAATATAAATAAATAATAAAAGATGTCTAACAGTCTCATCCAATCCTAATTTGTTGTATAGAGGATAATGGTGAACTAATTTTTTTGAAAAGGAAGCCTCCTTTAACACCTTTCAAAGAACTAAAAGAAATGGAAGATATGAAAAATGGATTAAAATCATATATTAAACATTGGGGGAAAAGTACGATAGGTGGAGGTAGAGAATACTTGATTCCAAAGATAACATATTGGGAACATATTTTGTGTGTTTTGGATAGACCATCTATAAATTGTAGTGGGATGCCAAATCTTTGTTTTTGCCTAGAAACAATACAAGATAATGACATATATGACCAAATAATATGATCCATTCATTTACACAAAGAAGACTACATTAATGAACATATACCAAGTAATAGTGATATATATGTTGGGATTATTTTTGTAAGATCTAAAAAAACATTCAATCCATTTTTGGATGTGTATGTGGGTCAAATTATTCTAGTATGACCAACAAATTAAATTGAAAAGATATGGATGGGAAGGGCATATGGGGATATTTACCTTAAACCAAAAGGTGAGAATGTGTTTTAAAATGTGAGAATTAAATATTAGAAACCTTTATGGAGAGAATCTGGTGAAGCATTGTATCAAGATTATTTAACATATTAAAACATGGATCAAATTAGATGAAGTAAAATAAGACATTGATGTGTATAATGTCATCTAAGCATGGACACAAAATAAAAAATTTAAAGGTGGATAGATTAAGATTCCTAAAAATGGACATGAAGAAAAAAAATCATACCTTGAACTACTTGAATAAGGTAATGAATACTAAGATAAAACTATTTAAGGACATAAATTAATGTGATATCATCTTGGCTCAAGATGTGGGTATTTTGAAATTTCTATTCTAATGTAGGCTTTAATAATTTGGCCTTGCATTTTTACCTTAATTGTTTAATATGAATTTAATATTAACATTGATTTCTTCTATTTGACCAAATTATGTTCAATATTTTTACCCCCACTTATATTCAAGCTTCTTACTATTGACCCATTAATGAGGCAAACATATTGTTTATTAAATATGAATGTAAGATTGATACTTTTTTTTAAATATTAATTTTCATAACTGTGTAGAGCTAATAAATTATTCCAATAATTGAATGTTGAAATATTTAATCAAAATATCTTTCAAATAGTTTTCATTTACTGACATTATTATACTTAGGTTCGTGGGAGATGTACTCATAGTGATGCACCACTATAATTTATGAGGTTCTATCAAACTAATTTAATGATCTATGGAGTCATTGAAGTCTTTTTTATTCTCAATGTTGCATTAAAAAATGCATAAATCTATTAAAAATTTTAGTTGATATTAACTCTCCATATTTAGAACTTTCTATTATCACAATTATATGCTAAAATACTAGGGATCAGATGTTAACTATAAAATTAAAGGGGTCTCCATGGACATGTGAGTTTGTGTATTTCACATTAAGATGTAGTTGGGTCCATTACTTATGAAGATATCATGTACTATGTGGTATGAAAGTTAAATTTGTGAACCTTGATTTATAACATATTTGAGTGATCACACATTTTCATAGATAAAACAAAATTATTCAAAATTTATTTATACAAGCATAAAATCCTTTGAAGGATGTGTCTGTGGATAAAAATGTGAGGTTCCAATATTTTAAACCTTCTAAAAGAGAATAAGGTGAAGCATTGTATCTGTATTATTTAATGCCTATTAAAACATAGATCAAACAAGTTACAAAAGCTAGTTATCTCTCCTTCACAATGATGGCTTCCCTACACATTATTACTTAATAAATATACAGTACCTAAACTATTTAAAGCACATCAATGTGGTTGTGAAGTGATTAATTATTTCCAAGAATATACTGGTACATAAAGTGTGAACTTTGGAGATTTTGATTAATGTGTGTGGTATGCTAACCATCTTTGGTTTTATAATAATGATCCCATTCTACATGTGTCTATAGGAATAATATGAGATACAAAGGCCCATATTATTATCTTGGTTAGAATGGGCACATTCCCATTCTACACATTGAGATAAAAATAATGACCTCTAAATTTATAATATGAGAAATAAAATCATATATTATTATCTAGTGTAGAATGGGTCCTTGTTTATACTAAACAAGATTTTAAGAATAATGATAAGTATGTTTCATATTGGGCACATGGGAAATTAAAATTCTTGTCCAATACTTATACATGGTGATAAGAAGTGTGTTTCAAAGTTTCTCTATTAATATTTTTTAAAATTCCATGTCATGATGTGATTGGTTAATATATGATAAATTTTGGATAAATATTAAACATGACTATAATTAATTATAATTAGGAAATAGTATGACAATACTATGGGGTCATATTATCTAAATTATCAAGACCCATTTCTACTATTGGACCATCCCCACCTATTAGCCCATTTCCCCTAAATATGAATATAAAGGTGAAAAATCATTTAAGATATAATTGAAATTTGATTCCACACTAGAATCTAGAATAAATTAATAGCTATATTTCAATCTAATATCACAATAATTAAAAACAATAATAAAAATATTCAAATGTGATATCTCACCAGTTAAAAACCAAGAATAGAAATCTAGAAATCTAGTTTCAACAATTATAAAATAGAAATGGAAATACTATAGGTCTAAAATCTTAGGAATATGTGCAAGTTTAATAAAATAATGGTTTTTTTAATTATACAATTGTAATCACTAGGAGTAGCGATCATGTCTTGAAATGAAAATCTCATGCTACTTGGAGGTGAATCCCATCCTTATATATAAAATTGTAGCCATATTGTAATTTGAATGTCGACAATTTTTAGCTCAAAAGTATTATCAGAATCAAGCCAAGATTTTACATATAGTTTCCTTCATCCCCTTTTGAATTTTAAAGATTTGGCCAAGATAAATATTTTTAATAGAACTAGTTATATTAGTGAATGCTATTTTAGCTCTTTTAAGTGACATCTTATGTTTACCAAAGCATCTTTCATTTTAGTTTAATTGAATATTAATTCCCATATAATTATTTTAAGGCTCTATGACTTTATGAATGAAGTGTTTATGATGTGCATGATTATCATAAAATAATTTTTTAATTCCTTCCAATTTCTTCACAATACTGATAACTAGTGTGATGACCTGCAATTTATTTTGGAATTTATGTGTGATTTGTTCTAGGCTTATAGTATTGATTTTTACAGAGGATTCATAATTTAAGCATTCTTAAGTTCTTTCCCTAGACTCTTTATATTATGTGGAATAAAATTTAAATATTCTGGTGAGACTCAATACACAATGGTATAATTATGGTGGATGTGTTCAGCTTAATTTTTAAAACATTAATTATAACATGGTTTTAAAATCTTTTTTTACTACCTTACCCTCCCCCCTTTTGTGTTTGTTTTGTAAATTGAATTACCCTTTCCATTTTGTTTAATAATGTGGTATAAAAGTACCTAAACACTAATAATAAGTTCAATTAATTCACTCATTTCATTATTAGTTATCAAGATTGAACCACCATAGGTGACCGTTGCATCTCTCAGATGTTATTTGATGTAGATGTTAGAAAACCAAGTTACACCCTATTAAAGGAGGTTGTTTAGAAAGGAGAAAGAGCCAAACTAAGAATAAAATCCCAAATATGGAATCTATATAAGTTCTCTTCCTTTGAAAAAAATCTTGCATCCTAACATTATCTCTCATGGCCATACCATGTACAAACCTAAAGGGTTATATCAATATGCAAAGGAGCTTGATGGATTAAGAGAACCAGTTTTGAGTCTGTATAAAACCTTCTTTCCATGAAACTTTTCTAAAACACCTATCGTGAATCCATCCTCAAACTCCTGACCTCCATTGTATAGAGATGTTTGTACCATTCCATGAAACCTATAAAAATGGTTGAAAACTAATATTTCCCTTCTCTTTTTCCATGATTTAATCTTTGAAATACCATTTTATGGAAACATGAGGAACAATGTGTGTCAAAAGCCATTTTTCATACAATAAATAAGTTTTGGAGATCAAAATGGGGGCATATTTCACACATGAGAGATCTTTAGATGGTAAAATAACCTTAAGGCTCATTGAAAAGGATATTTTAAAAGCATAAAACATTTGAATAAAGTAAATTCATGATCATGAGGGTTATTAGAGATATTATGGATTCTTTAGTGGCCTTTTGAGGTGTAATTTTGTCATTTTAAGACTAAAACCTTACTTTTAGACAATGTACACATAGCTTCATAAGGGAGATTTTCCATTAAATTTCATAAAGAGTATGTTATAGATTTATAAAAGGTTTCAAATAGACTTATATGTATTTTGATCACACTTCAAAGCTTATAGTTATCCCCATACCTTGCATATACCAAATATACTAGAGAATCTCATGGTGTGTCATCAAATGCCATCTTCACCATCTTCATTAAGGTACTTTTAGATCATAAGAACACTTTAATTCCTTGTCAAAGACATAAAAAAATCTCAAAAATCATTATGATACTCAACACCAATTGATATGAAGACATGAAAGTGACAGGACATTGAGACTCGATCCCTTCATATGACAATAAATGACATCATGATGACCAAGCACATCACTTAAGGACCCAAGATAACTAGGACATATGGTGATCACAAAGAAACTCTATGACATTTATAAGAGTGATTAAATGACTTCAAGAAGTAACTAGGAGACATCATTACTCAGGATAACACCATGTAGAGGCTTAAGTGGATGCCATGAAAATGTTTTAGTTGTAGAGATTGGCATTTGGGCTTGAAAAGACAAATTACCAACATTTTTGGTGACTCATAATGTTTTACCAACCTTAACCCATTGATTTTTTATGATAATGATAGTATGAAACATAACAACATGGTTTTGATTACTACCCTCTTGGAATACCAAATATATTTAGTACTTTATGACACCTCTATGACTGAAAAAATAAGAAGAATCAACATAAACAATAAAATAAGCACACCTAGACTAATAATCATACATAACCTATGAAAAACAATAATGAGAAAACAAAGCAAAAAAGCAACAAACTAAACTTATGCTAACCACACTTATTAAAGTAAAACAAAACAAACAAAAATAACTAACCTAAGATCATATTATTTCCTCCATGGTCAAATGGAAAACCTGATTGATCACTATGGCACCATGAAGTATAATTGCCACATCTTGATAGCTCCCACTTATAGCTAGGATAATTAACATATTCATGGCCTCTTGGAGAATCAATTGAGATTTATTGGTATGCCCTTAACCATTGGCATGTATTGGGATATGTGTGTCTAACTTTTAGCTTACATACCTCTTATTATATTCTTGTTACATTTCTATATGTTCTTAGTTAAGTCAGCGTATAAAATAACCATGGCTAAGTAGACTATATATAGGAGGTAGTGGTTAGTCTTTCAGGATCATGTTAAGTATTATACTATTAGTGAATTATTGTGGAGGTTTTCAACTTGAAGTGGCTTTGTTATATTATCTAGTATTCTACTCTATTATCAGTTATTGCTATGTGATTTCTCATATTTGCTTATTCTATGTGATATAAAATCATTCTATGTGAACTTCTAAGTAATTTCATTATAAGTGGTATCAGATCTTCAATTTGAGAAAGCTTTCAGTGGCATTGTTTTTTTGGATCAAGTGAGGCATGACTTATATGAGGGGAAGGAATGAAAAAACATAACTTGCAATCTAAGAAGAATTAATTTTTTCTATCAATGTAGTATTGTTTGAAACACTTTTTTGAAAAAAAAATTAAAATAAAAAATTCAAGAAATTTTTTTGTGCCTTACAATTTTTTAGTCATTGGATTTGTCTCAATGAAATGATTACAATGATATAATTTATTAGTATACTTTTTTGTACTAAATTTTTTTACCCTAGTATGCAAAGATAGTCATTGGATTCATCTTGGTTAGGTGATCACAATGGTACCATCCCATAGTACATTTTTTTAAGGCAAAAAAACTCCTAGGGTTTTTATATTATTGGTCCTTCTACATAGGGATGAAAAGGGGAGAAATAAACTCCTAATACTCCTATTGGTGACATGGAATCTAAAACTTCAAATTTATTGATTTCTCAACTTCAAGCTAACATAAAAGTCTTGGTACGGCATGATGACTTTGTTATAGTTCAAATTGATGTTTTAGGGATGTGTGGAGAGATTAATGGGATTCATAATCAATTAAATTATATCACTACTTCATTAGATGCTCTTTCATCTCAATTATAGTTAAACACCCCTCTACTTTAGTATTTGGGTCCTCTTCCTCTCAATACTAACAAATTCAATTTTGGTATGAAATTGATGTTTCCCAAAGTGGACATACATAATTTTTATTGTAAGTATCCTCTCACTTGGATTAACTAAATTTAGAATTTATTTAATCTACATCAAACACCTAGTTCTCAGAAAGTGATCATGGCATCTCTATATCTGGAACCTAAGTAGTTCATTTGGTATCAATAGTTATGTGCTCAAAAGAAAAATAATGGTTATCCTATTACATGGTCTATTTTAACTAATGATATATTAGCTCATTATCAAAATAATGTATCTGAGAACTACTTTAGATAGTTAGCCAAACTATGGAAAATGAGAATTGTGAAGGATTATATTTATCAGTTTCAAAATCTATCCTTATTAGTGGAAGACATTACTAATGAAAATTTGATTGATCTATTTTTGGGTGATCTCAAAGATAGCATCTAATTTGATGTTTGAATTTTTAACCCAATATCTGTATTAGAAGCTATCCCATAGGCATGCATGGTAGAGGAAAAAGAGATGGTCAAAAGGAAAACCTTCACTATTGGTCATGATTGTACCTTTCTAACACCATCATATCCTCAACCCACCAGACTGACACCTTGAAAAGTTGAGGAGAAGCAAGCTAAAGGTTTGTGTTATGGTTGTGATAAAAAATGGATCAAAGACCATCATTGTATTGAAAATAAGTTATATTACATCAAAAGTGCCAATGAGGATGATGATGATGAGGAGGAGGCATGTGGAGAAGATTAATAAGGTCTTGAGGAGGAGTCTAAAGACTCTCAGCCTACTATTTCTTATCATGACCTATTAGGTATTAGTAAACCCCAAACTCTTAAGGTGGTGGGTTTCTTAAAAAAATAGAAGGTATGTGAATAATGGTTGCATGTGGTGACTTACTGATAATGAGGTATGTGATAGAAATATACCCCATATGCAAATATCATTCACCACAATGTACATGAATATAAATTAAATTATGAACAATAATTGATCATACCTTTGAGATGATGACTAATATGAATTCTTGAATTTGCTTGTGAAGACCAAGATGATGCTATGAAGGATCCAATGATTAAATTGATCCCACTAGGCATGTTATAACTATTATCAACTGAAGTTGTACCCTATTTAAAGAGGTTGTTATTACTTACTTCAAACTTGAACTAACATGGGAATGGTCTAAAGTCTATGGGTGACCTTATAACTAGACTAGACCTCTAGATTTTAGGGATAGATCCCATGGTACATCACTTATAGCTTAATTTAATAAAATCCTACTAGTATTAGGGTGAAAAGGGATAGAAATTACATAAAACAAATTTATTCTAAGGGATGGTGATTTACCTATATTACTTATCCACTCAATTTTTACTTCAAATAACACTAGTAAGTAATGCAAATGACCAAATACTCTAACTCTAAGGACCAAAGTTTTCATTAAGTGATCAAAGAATGAGGGTAATAATGGAAGGCATAATTTAAGGCACTAACTAATAAATATTTCCACTTTAAACTTAACCACACAACATTAAAAACTTATATGTGACCTAAATAAGACCATCTACTAGTTACTAGGTGAGGTTAGGACCTGTCAAGGGAGAAAGATTACCACATGTGAAAATTAAACCATTTAGACACACTAAACCTATATCAAGGAATATGAAAATAATCCTTTGAATTATCGTAAAAGGTTATAAAGTTTAATATTTTAGAGTCTCATCATGCCCAAGAGAGGGATTTTCTAACCTATTAATATAATGCAAAGGATTATTTTTAGATTCCCTAATACAAGTTTAGTGTGTCTAATTTGTTTGATTTGTACTTATGGTAATCTTTCTCCCTTGGTAGGTCTTAATCTCACCTAGTAACTAGCATATGATCTTATACAGGTCACATATAACATTTGATTATTGATTACTTAATCTTGGAGTAGAAATATTGATTGGTTATTACCTTGAATCAGACCTTCCATCATTACCCTCATGCTTTGATCACTTAGTGAAACCTTAATGTGAAGCACTTTTGCATAAGATTACTTGGAGTTAGAGTATTCAATCATTTTCATTGCTTACTAGTGTTAGTTAAAGTCTAAATTTAGTGGATAATAAATATATGTGCATCACCATGCCTTAGAGTAGATTTATTTTATGTAAAATCTATCCTTTTTAACCCCAATAGTAGTAGGATTTTAGTAAATTGAGTTGTAAGTGGTGTACCAATAGAGCTAGCACCATAATCTAGAGGTATAGTCTAGTTATAAGGTCACTTAAAGCCTTTAGGCCATTCCTATGTTAGTCCAAGTTTTGGTCTGAACAACCTCATTCAATAGTGTGCAACTTGGGTTGCTAAAATTAGGATCCATTATGAAGCCAAATATACATAGCCATGCCTTGGGATAATTTTAAATCAGTCCTAAAATGGAAGATGAAAGTTCATCAATGTTCCCCACTATTCTCTTTAAAAATTATCAATCTAATGATCCTTTTTAGATAAGGATCATGGAATGAATAAAATTTGGTGCTTAAAGCAAAGCCCCTTTTCTTTTAATGATAATTTTTAGTACAGATCCAAACTATGAAAGAGTAGTTTATTGATTAAATCTTAATCTCCCCTTTATGCTTGATCCATTATTATGTGCTTCAAACACACACAATAGTATCAAGAAATTAAGATACCACAAATTTTTGTGTTGAGTGCTGACTTTTTAAAAATCAATCTTATTGGTAATAATGTACTAACTACTACTTGTTTGTGAAGCATTCTAAAGATTAGTTTACCTATCACTAGAGATAGGTCCCATTACAGTTGATTGGCAATTTACCATTTGATATTCCAAAAAATACCTAAGCTCAATATACCTAGGCCTACCATGATTCAAAAAATCATATCCCATCAACCTCTCCTAAATATACCACCCAAGATGGCTTGGTTGGTTGACACAACCATTAACATTTTGGGAGTTATCCATGACTTACATAGAACCCCTAAGAGGCATCTTCCACATTTAACTCTTGGTGTAGGACAAAATGTTGAAGGACATGTAACCTCTTATAAAATTGACCTAAGGCTCTTAATTATATAACATGAGGATGTAGCATGTAGGATTTTTGATTTCATGTTGATGGAATCAATGTATGATTGGTTCTTCAACCTCTCTTAGGAATTGATTCCCATTTGAGACCATTTTAGTACTATCTTGCTTACCTAGTTCAATAAAGTAGTATACCTCAATGTCTTGTATCATCAATTTTCCTATATTAAATAGAATCCTAATGAGCCTATCATAAACTTTAATGCTAGATTTTAGAATATGTATATTTGGGTTGTCATGCTTTACCAACCCAAACACTAACTAGAAATTCAAATTTATAATATTTATTTAGGCCCTTAGATGGTCATGTTTCTAAGAAGAGATTTGGTAATAGTTGACCTAGCCCTAGATTATGTAGGATCCACCAATGTAGATAGGAAACTAAACCCCCAAGTCAACATGATGGCCCCAATTCCTAATGTGTTACCATATATGCCCAAGTTGAGCCTCTTTTACAATGCTAATAAAAATATATCAATGCTTCATATATTACCTATAATGCATTAAATCCATTGGTTCATCCCATGTTGAGATTATTTCCCAATGTTTCAACCATTCCCTATAACACATTAACTCCCACTGGGTCATCTTGTACCCAACTAACACTTGGGTTTTCTTAACTCAAAGAGCCATTAAAATACTCCTCAACTATATCACCATGTAACATTGGTAACCACTAATAATACATAGACTATACCCTAAGAATCCATAAATAACAATTTGAATGCCATTCAAAAAATTCTACAAAAACTTAACAACGATTTCATTATACTCTAAAGGTAGATGATTAACTCTAATTTCTATATTTATATCCAAAAATTCACATATAAAATACCAAATAAGAACTAAAACTATCCTCACAATCCCTTAGAACCCTCACCCAATAGGTTGATATAAATCAATATCTTTGAGATATCCTTGTTTAACTAGTGTTGAGTTCACAACATGGTGTCCCATGGGGAGCTTGATTGCATAGAATTTGGTTGTGATTTTGAGATATTATAGAAATAAATGGAATAATATTAAGTGTTTCCCAATCACCCAAAATCATCCATCATGAGAAAAGTCCCTAGCACTATCATGGTATTGAAAACCATGGAATTCTTAGGCCAAGAATAAAATGATACAAAGGAGGGTATTAAGTGTAGAAATTTCAACAATTATAAAGGAGAAACTATGCCCTTAAGAACAATCAACCACAATAATCCTTCACTACGTCAACTCCCTTGAATAATGGTTTGACCTCACTTGACTAGAATTATAGGATTGACCTACCACCTCTAAAGCCTCAAAAACATAAATATCCCATGTAAACCCCACATACTCAAAGAAAATGAGGTTATAATATAGTGGATGACATGAAGAAGATCAAATCCAACATCATGCTCCATGAACATACTTAGATAATAGAGAAATGTGATTTTCTACTAAAATATTTCACCAAGAATTTAATTTAACCCACCCATGAAAAATCTAAAGTGACCCATACAAATGTGCTCATTCATAATAATAAGATGGAGGTGCCTTCTTTCCTTTTGACCATCAGACTATTCAAGAAAAACCTACATAATTACCTAGTAGACTCAAGAGTTTCAACCAATTTAATGCCAATAGGCATCTATAAAATATAGGGTTGGTCCTTATCAAGTAAGATAAGGTATTGGTTCAACTAGACAAGTTTGAGGTCATAGTGGTTGGTTAGTTTCGAAATATCCACATATATTTCAAATCAAAACCTAGGATTCAACACTTTATATACATCTAAGTGGTAGATATACCTAAGGCCTATGACATGCTCTTTAGTAAATATTGGTCTAAATCACTAAATGGATATATGGCCATAAAATTATCTCATATGTAGCTACCTTAGATAGGGGTAGATATAGAACCCCACATGGATCACATGAAAGATGAATACAATATAATAAATGAAAAAGTGAAGCTGACATCCTTAGACTTAGGAATTTGTACATTAAGTATAAAACTAGCCAAAGGTACAGTTGACAACCAACTCAACTTTCCAAGCCTATGGTATCTCTATGTATATGGGGCTCATTATAAACAAGATAGTGGGGATGGTGTTATGTTAATACATCCTTGAGGGAATAAGAACCTTGCATCATATAGGTTAAAGTTATTATGCATGAACAATCTATAAAAATACAAAGCATTAATCCTAGGATTATAGTTAGCATTAAAACATAAGGCAAATGAACTTAGAGTATTAAGTGACTTTGAGCTAGTAGTCGACCAGATCAAGTATAAATTTCAATGTAAACTATCATACCTTAGAAGGTGTAATCACCAAACTTGGGACTTGATCAAATAATTTAGTACATTCAACTTCATCTTATCCCTAAGGAATAAAACCAAGTTACTAACTAACTCATGACTAAAAAATCAAGCTTAACACCCTAGGTGACATCAAGTTATAGGGTTTCTCTATAGAATTTATCCCTTTCCCCTTTATCCCTAATAATGTGATGAAATTTCAAGTCTTTGAAGATTACCATCAAATCATTCAATTTCATAGTAACAAAGGGGTATTTGAAACCTATATTATTAATGGGGTAGATAGGGAAAACCATAGTGATGAACTAAATAAGGATGAGATCCTCAATATCTATGGAAATTAGATCCTAAAGGGAATGATTTCATTAGAAAGAGTGTTTGACATTTTTTATCCCATGTTTCAAACCATGAGGCTTAAGTTAAAAGGCCAAAAAAATTATCTCCTCAACCTCAATTCAGAAGAAACCTAATAGTTGGTCAATGTGGGCCCTAACTAGATAGATTCTAGGTTGGAACAGTTGTAAAAACTATTGTTGAGATATAAGAATGTGATTTCCTATGCCTATTGAGACCTTAAGGTCTTTTACCCAATAGTGATAACTCATACTATCACTCTTAACTCAAAATAAAGATTTTTTAGATATAGGTAGAGATCGATTAACCTAATTATAGAACCCTTGATACAAAAAATTGTCCATAAATTACTCTCTACTGGTATAATTTTCTGAGTTCATCATTCCATTTGGGTATCCAACCTAGTGCCCATGTGAAATAAAAATGGAGAAAAATGATTATGTGTAGACTTCCAAAATTTGAATAGAGATTCAAATAAATATAATTACCTGCTACCTTCTCTTAATGAAGTGATCCAAATGGTGAGTAGATTCTAGATGATGTCCTTTCTACATGTATTTTAGGGATATAACCAATTCTTGGTTAAATCAAAAGACTAGGGCAAAACCATGTTCACTACTAAATGGGGAAAATTTGTCTATAAGTAAAGGCCCTTTGGGTTGATCAACACTGGGGAAACATTTAAAAGAAGAATGGACCTTTCTTTCAAAGGACTAATCAACAAGTGTATAATAATTCATATGGATGAATTAATATGTTTTTCAAGTATAGGTCAAGATCATATTCACTAGTTGGAGAGAGTGTTCAAAAGGTGTAAAAGGTATGGTTTTTCCTTGAATCCTAAGAAGAGTGTGTTTGGTGTTATTAAAGGTAAGTTTCTCGATCATATCATGATAAAATAAGGTATTTATATTGATATAGAAAGATTTGGTGTGATTTTTAAATTATCTCTACCTAATATAAATAAAAAGATAAAATCCTTCTTTGGGAAAATCAATTTTGTTCATAAATTAATTTCTAGATTTGTGGAAATTATAAAACCCCTAAGTTTTATGTTGAAATAGGATGTGAAGTTGGAATGACACATGGAATCAAAGAAGTCTTTCCAAGAAATAAAGGATGACATTATGTAATCCTTGTCCCTCATTATCCTATATTATATGCAAGATTTTTATATCTACCCCTTTACTTATGAGCATACTATTATTACCTCCCTCACCTAGAGATTGAATGGATAAGAACATCATGTTGATTTCATGAGAACCAATATTAAAGACATGGAAATAATATATTATACTCTCAACAAACATGCCTATTCCATGGTCATAAAAAATAATAAATTTAAGCACTATATTCTTAGGAATAAGGTGCATGCTATCATCTTGGAACCGGCCATAAAAAAAATATTGGGGTAAAATGAGTTAGACAAGTATAAAGGCTAATGGATGGAAAATTTATAGGAGTATGACTTGGAAATCACACCATCCAAGTTGGTTTAAGGACATGACCTTACTCATCTAATAACTGAGATAGACCTAAAAATAGTTATACACCAAGTAGACTAAGAGTTAAGGATACAAATAGATTTGTTTGCTCTGATTGTGTATTTCATTCTCTATAGGAATGCACCACCCAAACTCACCCATAAAAAGAAGAGAGATCTCTAGTTGAAATATGTGTGGTATATGTTGAATAAGGGAATTATCTTTATAAATAATCATGAAGGAATCTACCTCATGTGTTTTTGACTAGATGAATCAAAGAAAGTGATGGAAAGTTTACATGAGAAATTGGGAGCTAGTCACCCTATTAAAAATACCATGGCACACAAGGTCCTTTGAGTGGGCTACTACTGACCTTTTTCTAATATATTCATGCTCATGTCTACATTTTAAATCAATTCTTGACCTTTTCCAAGAGGTAAACCCATATGACCATGCCACTTCAGCCCATCATGGAGTCAAACCTCATTTTTTTAATGGGGATTAGATTTCATTGGGATCATCAAACCTAACTCATTGGATGACCACAATTTTATTCTTTCAGCCAAATATTATTTCACAAGGTGGTCTAAGGTATTTAATATGAAAATAATCACTTCTAAAAGGGTCATTAAATTCATGGAGAATGATGTAACCACCTGATTTGGAGTCCCTCTCTCTATGGTTTATGATAATGGTTCTACCTTCCAATCCATGAAATTCACAAAATGGGATTATGAAAAGGGTATCTAATCATTATTCCCAAGGAAATGGATTGGTATAATCCATGAATAAGAACCTAATAAACACCATCAATAAATCTATCAAAGAGAATCCCTAGGTATGGAACTCATTACTAAAGTTTTCTCTATGGTTTGATTACACGAGGTATAAAAAATCCCTCAAGATATTTCCTTTAATTTTAGTCTATGCATTAGAGCCAATCATGTCAATGACACTTAGACTATAAACTTATAAATTCATGTAGTAGTTCACAAGACTAGTTGACAAAGTGAGTTCTAAGCTATTAGATATCACTCAGTTAAAGGAATCTTGGGATGAAGCTCTATTAAGATTCAACAAAAACTAGGTACCATCAAATGATGGTTTGACAAGAGGGATAAAATAAAATAAATTAAGATATTTGATCTTATATTGATGTGGGATAAATCCCATAAAAATAAAGTCTAATACTCAAATTTTAATAATATCTAGATTGGCCCCTATCATATATCAAAAATCCTTGGCCAAAATTCCTTTGGTCTTAAGGACCTAGAAGGCCATGACTTGTTTCTCCTAGTAAATATATAATTTTTGAAGCACTACTTCTTGGTTTCCCCATCTAATTTAATTTAAGAATAGTCTCGATGCAAGGTGGTAATATATACAGTAGGTTATTTTGTTTTAGTTGTGTTTTTACTTTGCATGTTATGTGTTTTTTCTTGTTACTTTGTTTTGTTTGTTTGGTTTTGTCCCTATAGTTTTTTCTTTCCCTAAATTATACCTAAAATTAAGGATAAGAAAATGAGGCCTCTATAGAAAAAGAGAAGTCTATAACTACTCTAGATGATGACTAAATCCTAGAAATCATTATCAAAGTAGAAAAAACCAAGGTTGAGTCTTCAATATTAAACAACCACATATGGTGAGTGAGTCTTTTACATTTCAAATATAGTTTTCCAATTATTCTCATTGAAACAAGTGGATTTATTATAGCTTTCACCCTAATATAGGCCACCAATTTGTACTTAATATAACATCTTAGAAAATGGAGCCATTTAAACTAATCAAAATTCAAATATATATTTAGAGCTTCTTATTTACCCTATCACCCATGGCTTGGTCCCCAACCCTAAATGGATAAATACTACTAAATATATTCAAAAGGAACCTTGAAAGAAGACTAAAAAACATGCATAATCTAAATTATGAGTCTTCTTTGAAAGGGTTATTCAATAACCTCCATCACAAGCTTTTTGTCCTAGCTGGTAGTAGAGTAAGGCCTCAAATAGGATTAGTGGTATCTCTGTCAAGGATATAAACTCTTGAATACTAGTAAAACAATACCCATGACATTCCCCTATAATCCATGAGATCATGACTACCCCTAAATAAATTTGATGCCTAGCTCAACTTTAGTTATTTGAATTGAATCCAAAATTGAATAGGTTGACTTAAAATCACTCCTTACATATAATGGTGATATTATATAGGGTAAGATATTAGTATGTCACTTGTTATCACATGAATTTAGTGCCTTCTTTTTTTATATGTCTAAATATCTATTTGTATAGTCTGTGTGTTATGAAGAAATAGAAGATTAACTTTTTGGGTTCTAAGTGCTTGTCACCACTTTCCTCATAGAAGTCACCATTTTTTGTGGCCAACACACCCCATTTTTTTAATAAATAGGGGGGAAGGCTATTTATGAAAAAATTGTAACTAGATTCCAATACTAATTCTCTCATTTTGTTTGGCTCCACCTATACTAAGTCTCAACCTTTTTCTTTATTTTCCTCTCCAAACAAATTATGTGGATGATGACCAATAAATCCAACTATCATAACTCACCAGTTTATGAAAGATACTAAGCATATCCCATCTATATTCCATGATTAGGATGTAAAATCTTACCTTGAATGTTTAACATGCTAATTTTTTAGGCTTACCCTTACTTGGATGTTCCCAGAGTCTCAGTCCTATTCTCAATGTATCTGACCTTGAATTCCTATATGGTCTTTTAGATCACAAATAGTGTCTAGGTGAATAATTAATTGATAATTCATCCTTTATCTTTCACATAGTCATTTTATATACTTTCTATAAGGTCTTCCATGTATAAAATCCTTAGCACTACATGGACTCAAGGTATTCAATTGAGGGATGGTCAGAGGTTTCACAATAAGAAAACACCACACAACCATTATCATATCTATCAATATCTCAATATTAGAGGTATGATAGATCCTAGGAGGACCCAATAAAATTAGTGAGAACCATTAGATTTATTTTCAAAGGCATCAATCTCTTGATCCTAACAAAGATTTTAGAACCTAGGAGAGCCTAATGTAATCAAGAACTGTGCAATACTAGGTCATACACTATTAATGCTCAATCCAATTAACCCATGATAAAACTAAAATAGTTAGTCTCCCAAAATTTACTTATATGTTATATCTTGGGAGAGCCTATGTTAACTAGTAGAAGCCATGTCAACCAATGATAGAGTGATTAGTCTCCCAGTCTTGACAAAGTTGACATAACCCAAAAGATACTGACCAAATCAAGAGATGCCACATGCCTTAAAGGTGAATTATGTTTTAATTTGACCAATGAAACTCTCCCTATTATTATAATATTTAGTATCCTAGTCTGATAAGGATGTTAGAACCTAGGAGAGCCTAATGTAGTGAGGGGCTGCCACATGGCTTATAGCCAAAGAAGTTAGTCTCTTAGTCTAATAAGGATTTCATTTTCTAGGAAAGCTAGATGTATCATGACACAACACATGGTATAACTTAAAAATTTAGTAAGTGGACCCCATAAAGGCCATAATATGTCCAAAAAAATTATAGGTGGAACCATAAGGGATAATCAAGAGACACCTCATGTTTCTAACTAAAAACTTGTGTCCCCTAAAGATATAGAAATAAAGCACTGAGATGGGATTGGGTCTCAACCATTAACATCAATACCAATCAAGATGTGACAAATTTTAGCCTTAGAGCTCCTAAGATGAGTTGTACATGCACCTAACCCATTCCATACATTACTAAAGTGGGGAACTGTACCCCAATTAGATAAGTTAATAATTTCACATCACCTTTACTAGGTGTAATCATATATTCAAAATTTAAATATAGATTGGGAAATAAATTCAAGAATTGATACACCCACTCATATTTAAATCCATAATGGAAGAGCCACCAAATGCCATTAATGTAGTGGAGATGAATCTAAATTCTTAAAAGTGTCCTAAGGAAAGATCACTAGTTGTTATATGTTTGAGCTATCAAATTCATCCTCCTTAATTTTTGATCTCACCTATTATAATTACTACCTTCTCTTATGGTCTAATATTTCCACCAATTTTCATCCCAATTCAATTGCCACTTCCTCTTCAAACCCCAAGTCTAAGCTTAAGTACATGGATACTTTATTCCCAAATGGTTTGATTTATTTTAATCACTATAATGAATGATTAAAGTCCATTGGAATGGTTTCCAAAGAATGAATTACCAATGATGATGAAGCTATGTTTGAATATGACTTATGAAAATATCATAAGTGTGGCCTACACTAGGATGAGTCTAAGACTAAAGTCCTTTATTCAACTGACTTATCTAGTAAGATATTCCTCACTACCAAATGGGTATAGGATAATGTTCACAATTGGGTCTACTTAGCTAGATCTTGGCACCATATTTCTAAAATATTAGTAATTAATTAGAAATATTACTAAAATATCCCATACCCAAATTTTTCATATGACTCAGTGGTGTGAAAATCCAAATCAACACCTTTTAAATCTACGATCCTCTAAGACTGGGCAAGGAATCTAGATTCTAACTATGTCAATAAAGAAGTCAATGTCTATATGGTCCATACCTTCAAGGAGGGGGTTTGTATTGGAATGATGCTAATAAAAATGTTTTTTGGGGCCACAAATTAACTTTACATCAATAAATAATGGGTTTTCCTACTACATATAATCTTGGAAAGCTACTAATTCTTTTACCCATGAGACATGGTCAATTTCAACATGGTTAGAGCCATAGTGGATGCATGAATAGTGAGATATTTTTATATGATGAGCTATTTCATATAGATTTTTTATGGTACACTCACTTTCAATCCATCTAAATTTACTGTTGGAATAATGCATATTTAAGCTTACCTATGGTTAATAGGGTAAGTTATTTATTACCAAGGGTAAAATTTATTTACCTTGGTTAATTTATTTTATTGTTGAGAATTTCTCAACAATATATTTGTTCGTAGTATGAGAAAACAAATAGTTTGTTTTCTCTATTTTGTAATCATTACAAATAGTTTGTTAACATGAAACAAACTATTTGTATTATAAATACTTTGCATTATATGAGAAATTAACGAGAGATTATTGAGAATATAAAGATAAATTTGTGGATTATCACCTATTTTTTAGGTGTGACAAATTTATTTATTCTCTGGAAATATTTGTAGGTTATTTGTTGTGGGTTCTCTCTCTTGGATTGATCCTGTGGATCCTGTGTATCTCCTGCTCATTCTTTCATGGTATCAGAGCTTGGAGTTCCAGTTGAAGATCCTCTTCCCTAAAATTTTCATCTTTTAACACATTCAAAAATATTATTTTATTGATGTGTTACAGATTTTTTTAATTCTCTCAAATTCTGGTTCTTATTTACTAGTTTTTTTTTGGAAAATTATGTACTTTATGCTCATTACATGACCGTACAGATTCCAAAAATCAGATTTTCTTTCATTAGAACGTAGGAAATAAAGTCAGGAATCCATTTAAATTTGAATTTTCGCATTTGGATCAGGACGTACAGCTCTTTCATTCAAAAATTTGCAGACTGGTCCCTGTTGGCAGACTGTTGGCAGACTGCAGTAACTGTCCGTTTTTATGATGTGTCAGATCGTACGGTGGATTTTTTTCAAATATGAGACCTGTTAATGAAATCTGACTCTTATATATTTCTATCTATATAAATTTTGACGAATTTGGATCATGCCGTACAACGTTTTGGAAGCCAACAACAGGAAATTAAAAACTATTTTTTTGCCTGCTGTATAGCCGTACGGATTTCTTATTTTTGAACGCCTTATGCTGCATAAAATCCAAATATGAAAATTTAATGTGATATCAGACTTCAAAATATTTCATTTCATGCTGAGAAGGACGGATTTGGAACAGTCCGTATAGTTCTTTTGGCAGATCCAGTGGAGCCATTCTGCATTGCTGAAAGGTGTTTTTTTCTTGGCTATTTTTCTCAAATATTTCCCTGACCACCACGCCTTGCTGGAAAAAGAGTTTATTTTTGATAAAGCCAAAGATTATTCAGCTGATATCTCACATGTGTGAGTCATTTTTGGCTTTTTTTAATTAATTATTTTAATTTTTTAGTGGTTTAAATGCAAGTCTCTAGCTTTGAAAGTTCAAATTTGACTTTGCTAAAGCGGCTAGAGATATTTTGTTAAAAATTTGTAGGGAGGAGGTCTTGGGGTCAAATCCCCCTAAATTTTTTGCATAAAAGCCATTTTTTAATTTTGTATAAGCCAAGGCTAAAGTTTTTTTTCGTCGGGAGACGTTAAATTGTAACGGGAGGGGTGCTTTTTTTGAGGAAAAACAAATGTCTAGATTGTTCTTATCAACTTCATCATCTTCCTCGGGAATGGAATCTCGATTGTTTGAACCTCTAAATTCTACAAATTACCATGTTTGGAAGCCAAAAATGCAAAAACTCCTTCAATCAAAGGGCTTATGGAGAATTTTTTCTGAAACGACACCTGCAGCATTCACCACTGAAAAAGACAAATATGCATATGGATGTAAGCAGGATGAGGCTCTTGGATTGATTTGCCTCAACGTATCAGATAATCTTCAATTTCACATTGCAGATGCTAATACGCCAAAAGAGGTATGGGAAAAATTTAAAAACCTATTTGGCAAAGTTCATGAGTTTAAAATTTTGTAATTAGATGCAGAATTGAGTACTCTCTCTCCATCAGATTTCCCTTCAATAGATGAATTCTTGGCAAAATTCAAATTTATAAGGTCACAGTTGAAAGCTGGTGACAAGGATAAAAGTGATCAGGAGTGCATTTTTATTATTTTGTTAAAGTTGAAAGGACCATATAGTGTTTTTTCCTCTGCTTTTTATACTATGATGGATACATTAGGTGATGAATTCAAATGGCCTTCCTTTGAAGTTTTTTGTGAAAGATTGACTAGGGAGCAAACAAAATTAATGGCCTTAGATGCTCTACCTAGTCCTAGTCATTCTCTAGTTACTAATTCTTCTAAAGGAAAACCTTCACCTAAGTCTAAAAAGCAAGCACCTTCAAATAACCCTCCAGAGTCCACCACCCAATCACCTCATCATTCTAAATCTACTAAGACCAAAAAGTCCTTTAAGCAAAAGAAGAAAACATTTGGTCCATGTAATTTTTGTGGTGGTCCTAATCATGATGAAAGTAGATGTTTTAAGAAGATGGAAGCATTAGAGGCAGCGGTTAGACAACACAAAATTTCCATTCCGTCTCCATCTCCTTCTACTTCTGCAGGAAAAGGGAAAGCACTTTCAGCCAGGGCTATATCTTCATGTCAGGATCAGTGGATTTTTGACTCAGGTGCTTCTCACCATCTCACACATTCTAAAGATCTATTGTCTTCTCTTACAGATTGCAGTACATCACATACTGTTATGGGTAACTCCTCACAGATTGAAGTTTTGGGATCAGGTACTGTTGATAAACAGGATGGATGTTTTAACAATGTATTACTTGTACCCCAAATCTCTTCTAATCTTCTCTCTGTATATCAAATATGTAATTCTGGTACTGGTAAAACTGTGGAGTTTACTTCACATGATGTTGTAATAAGAGAATGTAATGATCCTAGTGAGATAGTTGCTACAGGTACAGCAGACCATACTGCAAGACTCTATACTTTTGATAAGTTTGAGTCTTTTATGTCTTCTGGTTCTTCACTTATAGCACATGGTAATAATCTCAAAAAATTGTGGCATGAGAGATTAGGACATTTGAGTTATGGATATATGCAACAAATGAGTACAAAACATCTTGTAAAAGGCCTTCCTAAGGTCTCTTGTATTGATGGGGTGTGTCCTGGTTGTCTAGTTGGTAAACAACACCAGGATCCATTTCCAGTTGGTAAGGCCACACGTGCAAATGCACCCTTAGAGTTGGTTCATAGTGATTTGATGACTTTTCCAACTCGTTCTTTTTCAGGGGCTAAATATGCACTCACATTCATTGATGATTTCACTCGTAAAACTTGGGTATATTTTCTCAAGTTGAAAAGTGAAGTTTTTGAGACTTTTAAGGCCTTCAAAGCCTTTGTTGAAAAACAATCATCTCTTCCTCTTAAGAAGATACGCACTGACAATGGGGGGGAATATGACAATAATGCTTTCTATGATTTTTGTATTGAGCATGGGATACAACATTAGTTCACTGTACCACACACTCCTCAACAAAATGGTGTAGCAGAGAGGAAGAATCGAACATTGAAAGAGATGGCTAATTGTATGATTCACTCTAAAAATTTGGGTCCACAATATTGGGCTGAAGCTGTAAATTGTGCAAACTACATTCAAAACCGTATGCCTCACAAAGCTGTGCAAAATATGACACCAGAAGAAGCTTGGTCTGGGATCAAGCCTGATATTTCAGATTTTCGCATCTTTGGGAGTCAAGCATGGGCATTCATTCCTGATGACAAACGTAAAGCATTGGAGAAGAAAAGCCAACCACTCATTTTTGTTGGTTATTGTGAAGATGTAAAAGCCTACCGTCTTTTTGATCCTATCACACATGATGTGTTTTTTCGATGAGATGTTCAGGTTGATGAGTTACCCACTCCACAGGAGTGTACATCTAGTTCTTCTTCTCCCCCTCCTTCTTCTACTGAGGATAGTGAGGATTTTCTTTCTATTGTTGATGATGATGATGTTGCACTTATTCAGCCACCACAGCCATCTTCTTCACCACCTTTGCCTAAATGGGCAAAGAGCACTCTACATGTAGCTGGTTCTTTTGTTGGTGATCCATCTGATTCTCGTCGCACTCGCTCACAGACATCTAGTGTTGCTCTTTTGGGACAAGCTTGTACAGATGATCCAGTGTTGTTTTTTGAGGCTATTGGTATACCCGAGTGGGATGTTGCTATGTATGATGAGTATTCTTCATTAATGAAGAATGATACTTGGGATCTTGTCCCTCTTCCTAAGGGAAGAAAACTTGTAAAATGTAAATGGGTCTATAGGACAAAATATGTTGCAGATGGATCAGTAGATAAGTACAAATCTAGATTAGTAGTTAAGGGTTTTTCACAGGTTGAAGGGGTTGATTACTCTGAGACCTTTTCCCCTGTAGCTAAGATGGATTCTATTCGGCTTGTACTCTCTCTTGCTGCTTCACATTCTTGGTCTATTTTTTAGATGGATGTGAAGAGTGCTTTCTTGCATGGTGATCTCCATGAGGAGATCTATATGGAGCAGCCTCCAGGATTTGTGCAGGACTCATCATTGGTTTGTAGACTCCGTCGTTCTCTTTATGGTCTCAAACAAGCTCCTAGAGCTTGGTATGAGAAGATGGATAGTTTTCTTTTGAGTTTTGGTTTTATTCGTTGTGAGTCGGATCACAATGTATACATCCTGAAGCAAGGTGAGGAGCTTGTCATTTTGGTTTTGTATGTTGATGATCTCATCCTCACTGGCAGTTCAGATTCCTTGATACATGACATCAAGGACAAGTTGGCAGATAGGTTTGATATGACAGATCTGGGACTTCTACATTATTTTCTTGGTCTTCAAGTTTTTCAATCTTCTGAGGGCATTTCTATTGGATAGCAGAAGTATGCGACAGATCTTCTTCATCGATTTGGCATGGTTGATTGTAAGCCTGCACCCACTCCATATCAGTTAGGTATTGTGTTGTTTGCCACTTGTATGACTCCTCTTGTTGATTCCACTTTGTATCGGCAACTTATAGGTAGTCTTTTATACCTGACTCATACCCGTCCTGACATCACATTTGCTGTGAACCTTGTCTCTCGATTCTCACATGAGCCTCATGAGAGTCATTGACAAGCAGCCAAGCGTATTTTGCGCTACATTCGGGGCACCACTCACTTTGGTATACATTACACACCACATAGTTCTACACAGCTTGTTGGATACACTGACTCTGATTGGGCTGGTGATGTTGACACTCGTAAGTCCACTTATGGATTTGTTTTCACACTTGGTTCAGGTCCAGTTGCTTGGGCATGCAAAAAGCAGACTGCTATTGCATTGTCCTCTATTGAGGCTGAGTATCGAGGTGCTGTCAAAGCTAGTCAGGAGATACTTTGGCTTCGACAATTGCTTGGAGAGTTTGGCTTCACACAGCAGGGTCCTACTACTCTTTGGTGTGATAACCAAAGTGCGATTGTTATTTCACGCAATCCTGTTGAGCATCAGCGGACAAAACACATTGAGATTCACATGCACTTCATTTGACATCTTATTCAGGATGGAGTTCTTTCTTTGGAGTTTGTGCCTATAGCGGAGCAGATTGCAGACATCTTCACTAAACCTTTGGCTTCTCCTCGTTATCTTCAGTTGCGAGCGATGCTTGGGGTGAAGGAATTTGTCCTTGGGGGGGATTTCCCATGAAGTCCTTCCTTCCTTTATTTTTCATATATTTTGATTGGTTTGTACATGGGTACCTTATCAGGCCTAGTAGCTAGGACCCATCCTTGTTTGTCATTCTCCCTATGTTTCGCTTAAGGGAGGGTGTTGGAATAATGCATATTTAAGCTTAACTATGGTTAATAGGGTAAGTTATTTATTACCGAGGGTAAAATTTATTTACCTTGGTTAATTTATTTTATTGTTGAGAATTTCTCAACAATATATTTGTTCGTAGTATGAGAAAACAAATAGTTTGTTTTCTCTATTTTGTAATCATTACAAATAGTTTGTTAACATGAAACAAACTATTTGTATTATAAATACTTTGCATTATATGAGAAATTAACGAGAGATTATTGAGAATATACAGATAAATTTGTGGATTATCACCTATTTTTTAGGTGTGACAAATTTATTTATTCTCTGGAAATATTTGCAGGTTATTTGTTGTGGGTTCTCTCTCTTGGATTGATCCTGTGGATCCTGTGTATCTCCTGCTCATTCTTTCATTTACTACATGGGTTCCCAATGGCCTTGTGGTCTATGTAATTTTCTACAAACTATATATCCACCAATATATAAATAATAGTTGAGACATTTGTAAATGCTTCTACCCAATGGTATACAACATGATCAATGAGGCCCTTATTCCTCATATATCATAAAAAATTAGAGATTCACTAGATGCTATTGGGGATTGCTAGTACTTTAAAGAAGACACAAGCATTTAGGTCATAAGCATTTTTAAGGAGCCCCTCTGCTTAACATATCATGTCCTAGATTGTCTTGTAGAAGTTAAAATCCCTTATCAATTAATATAATACTTTTTTAAATGTTGTATCAATAGAAAATATAAGTCTTATTCACCTCTCCCAAGAATCATTAGGTATCATGTGTATGAATCTTTCCCACCCTTGGAGAGGATGGAAACTAGCCTAGACCCTTTGGTATTAGGCAAAGTCAAGCCATAGGACTGAGACCTGAAAGGAATGATTCAATGTTTCTTTAGTATTTGGATAAGTAATTGACTCACATCATCCTTAATTATGGCCACAATATGGTATATTATGATGAGTTATATCTAAACTTAGTGGATGACAAGGATGTTCTCATGAGGATTGAATCCCAAAGGAAGGAGAAGGGGAAGAAGGTCAAAGTTTTTAGGCCCTCTACAACCCCCTCTACATTTTATTATTATTTAGAGGATGTCACACCAAATATTCCCATAATTTCTAAAATAATCCTCCAAGATATCTTTCTACCTTCTCCCCCATGACCAAAAAATAATCCCACCATGGATCCACCTCCTCCACCTTCACAATCTCAAGCACCTTAACCCCAACCAAGTTAGACTCATGTGACACAATGAAAAGTAACACAAGCACATGTAGTTCCATAAAAATGACTTAACCCCAAGCCTCCTAGGATATAGGGTTTGATGTTAGCATCATCCTAGATATGAACTAAAAATATGATTGATAATAAGTAGTACAAGTTCCTCCCCTCACTCCCTCCTCTTTCTAGTTTCCCTATGTATCACCACCCCTTTTCCTTTTAATTCCACCTCATTCACTATTCACCCAAACATCCATTGCCTCCACCATTCCTATATTCTTTTCATCTTCACTCAAATATTCCCCTTCTATTCCATATCTTAGAACTTTCTTGGTGCCCTCATTACTTATGCCTTGAATGCAAGTACCTACAAAGGCCCCATCTCTACTAACTAACTCAGTTGTTTTAAGAGTAAGTGTACCCATGTGTAAGTATTTAGTGACTTATACCATCCTTGTAATCCTTATAAATGATTTAAATCTCATATTTGTCCCATATAACCCTCACTACATTATCTCTTTCCACAATAATGTCTAAAGATGACCTAAGTAATAGGCTAAAGGAGAATCAAAAGGTAATTCATGCTTAGCCCACAATGCATATGAAAACTACTCTAAATCTACCTCTCCTACTAATTTATTTGGATCCTCCTTCACTCACCCCATTTTATCATCTCATATCTCCTTCACCCTAATTTTTTCCATTATCTTGATCACCTAGGTATTCAACCTAAATAAGCCAATATCATCCCTTCTACTAAACACCCCCTCCTCGGGGTCATTTACCCATAGGTAGGCATGAACCATAGTAAATAATGTGTGTAGATGCATCTATGGGAATCACCTTGTATTTTTACACCTTACACCCCCATGCCTCTTTTTCCTCAATTTCTTTCATAATTCACCCCTTCCACTTCCTCTATTCTGCATTTGCCTCATTCTTTTCAAACCACTACCATCTCTACCACCCCACCTACACTTCCCAAAAACCAATAGATGGTCTTGATAATGTAGGTGTCATAAATTATTATGCATGGCACCTTAGAGGTATAATACAATTTTGACCACACCATGGGGATCATGTAGAGGATCCTCACCTAGAACTTGATGTAAGAAGGAAACCTTGTGATATAACTAACCTAATATGACTTAGTATCTCTCAAAAAGGTGAGGAATCCTAAAGGAGAGGATAAAATGTCATAATACCCACTCTTAGTTCTTTAGTCAATGCATGATATGTAAGATAAGCTTCTCAAGGACATTTAGAGCTAATTCAAAACTCTTGAGGCATCGATCAAGAGCCTTTGCCTCTTGGATTAATTGGGCATGTCAAGGACTACCTCCTAAAACTTTTATCTACTTTGAGGAATGTTTTAGGGACTATGGGAGATACCTAGGTACTCTACAAATTGACACAAGACTATTTAGAGAGGGTCACTACAATATATGGGAAGTGTTGGAATTTGACAAAGGTGATTAATAAAGGTATGTTATAGAGCTCAAATTGATGCCCATTTTAGATTTGGGTTTATATCAAACCGAAACTAGGACTATGAAGACTATAATGGATTAAGTCTAACCTTGTCCCAAATGGCTATGGGAACCTTGGAAGATGGCAAAAATGATATATTAGCCTATTTAAAATAAGTCAATATATTAGTGTTGTTCCATTTAATGCCACTCTACTAGATAAGGGTGATTTTAGGGTCCACTTAGGTCACTTCAGCTAGGTCATGAGGGAAAATTTATCCAATGAGAATCGAGAGGGAGCTCAGCTAGTTATCAAGCTTTTAACACAATATATAGTGAGCATCATCCACATGTTAGAGGTTTAGGTGTTGATGGAGGTTACCCTCTAGGTGCACTAAAGACTGTCATCCTAAGTTAAAATGATTTTTAGAGATCTTTAGAGAGCCCTTGATGAACTTTGCCAAAATGGAATGAGATTTTGACCTCATGGTATATGCATTAAAATATAGCTATGTAAAGTCAAAGTAGTTGGGAGCTATCTCTTCTAAACTAACTCCATATATCAATTGGGTGGTCCCACATAGATCTTTTTAGGGTAAACTAAAAGGTATTTTATCATTTTTTAAAATTATATGGTTTTAACCTCCATATGTGGGCATAATTGCCTAGTATGGGAATATCATGCTACTTATAGCTGAATCCCATCCTATCTATAAAAGTGTATTTGTATCATACTTGGAAGGTTGGTAATTTTTAGCTCAAAAGTTTTGTTAGAATCAAAGTAGGATTTCACATGTAGTTTCCTTCACCCCCTTTTAAATTTTAAAAAGTTGTCCAAGATATATCTTTGAAATAATATTGGTTATATTAATTAATTCTATTTTAGATCTTTTAAGTGATATATGTTCTATTTACCAAAGTGTCTTTCATTTCAATTTAAGTGAATATTAATGCCTAGGTAAATTATTTAAGACTCTATTACTTTATGAATGCAATGTTTATGATGTGCCTTCCTATCATAAACATCTTATTGATTCCTTTCATTTTCCTCATAATATTGATAACTAGTGTGATAATGTGTAAGTTATTTTGGAAGTTTATGTGTGATTTGGTGTAGACTTATAGTATTGATTTTTAGTGAGGATCCATAAGTTAAGTGTTCTTAAGCTACTTCCCTAAACTCTACCCATTATGTTTGTATTTAAATACTTTGGTGAGACTCAATACATGGTTGTATAACTATGGTGTATATGCTCATATTAATTATTAAATCATTAATTTCACATGATTATAAAAGGTTTTATTACAACTTACCCTTACCCCCATTTATTTTTATTTTAGAAATTGAACTACCCTTTCCCATTTATTTAATAATGTTGGAGAAAATTAGATAAACACTAATAATATATTTAATTAATTCAAAAATTTCATGTTTAGTTATCAAGATTGAACCATCGATGGTGACTATTACATCTCTCAGAGGTTATTCCATACATGATCCATTATGAACCCAAATATCTAAAACCATGCCTTAGGATGATTTTAAATCAATCCTAAAATGGAGGGAAAAAGTTCATCAGTGTTCCCCACTATTCTCTTTGAAAACTCTCAATCTAATGATAATTTTTAGATAAGTATCTTGGACCAAGTAACACTATCAAGTAGTCTTACGAGTCTAATCTAGTCAAGAGACACTTCTAAAAGTTATAAGACATATAAATAATAAGATGTGGTCTAAGGATTTTGTAAAAACATACAAAGTGAGGATGTTTATCAAGTATCTTGAAAAGTTTAAAGAGTTATGGTGGAATAATAAATCTATTAAATAAGGTGAAAATAAGTCCAATAAGGTGTTAAGGCCTTTATGTGACCAAGGAAACTCAACAAGGTAATAAATATTTTATAAGTTTATTTGGCATAAAGTTTGGTTGGATTTAAATTTGGAAGTCAATTTTGGGAAGATATTAACAAGTGTTATAAGACCAAAAAGGATATAAATCCTTAAATACAAACCTATAAGACCTTATTAAAAGAGACCTTAATTGGTCTGCTTTCATCATCAATTGATATTCAAGATTGGATCAATACCTACAACAAGGTTTTATCAAAGGATGTGCAGATAGTAATTTTTACTTTAGATCAAAAGGTAAGTATATGCTGATTATTGTTGTCTATGTAGATGATATCATCTTTGGAGGTGCAAATAGTAATATGTGCAAAGAATTTACCACACAAATGCAAAGTGAATTTGAAATGTCTATACTAGGATAACTTTATTTCTTTCCTTGTCTACAAATTACATAAACCAATGAAGGGATATTCATATCTCAAACCAAGTATGCAAAAGAGATGCTCAAGAAATTCAGAATGGAAGAAAACAAACTAGTTAGTACTCCCATGATAACTAAATGTAATTTGAGCAAATAAGATGAGTTCCCTAATGTGAATAATACTATGTATAGATCAATGATAGGTATCATATTGTACCTAATTACATCAAGACTAGACATCATGCAAGATGTATGCATTTTTGCAATATTTCAAGAAGCTCCCAAGGAATCACATGTCAATGCTATGAAAAGAATATTCAAATACATCAAGACAACAATTGACTATGGTTTATAGTACCCTAAAAGTGAATATCTCACTTTGATTACATATGTATATGTTGATTGGGAAGGAAGTGTGGATGATAGGAGAAACACTACTGGTGGTGCATTCTTCCTTGGGAATAGGCTTGTGTCACGGTTGAGAAAAAATCAAGGGTTGGTTATGATTTCTACAACAAAATTAGAGTATGTAGTAGAAACAACATGTTTTACCCAAGTCTTATGGATGAAGTGAACTCTCAAAGACATCAAGGTAGAATACCAAGAACCTATTTCTATCTTTTATGATAACTCAAGTGCCATAAACATATATAAGAATCTAGTGATGCATTCTAGAACCAAGAATATATCCATCAAATATCATTTTCTAAAAGAAAAGGTTGTAGATCAAGAGGTTAAAATTGAGTATGTGCCAACAAAGGACCTAATTGCAAATATATTTACCAAGCCTCTTCCTAAAGACCAATTTGAGTATCTAAGAGAGAAGTTGGGAATAGTGGCTCCCACACCACATCACTAGCTTCTAGTGATAGAGCATGAATCTAGGGGAAGTATTGAAGGAACATTATTAACTCCTCAATTAAGAGAAAAGGTAGTTTGGTGAGACAGCTACAATCCCTTTACTATGTGATAACAAAGGAGGTGATAAAGGTGTGTTGGCTCTAGATCATTATGCCTATCTATATAGAGATATGTTCATTATTGATTGGTATTTTAGACTCACTCTATATAAATGATCATTTGGAGCATCATGGAGCTAGTGGATCTAATGTACCATTGCTTAAGGGGGAGTTCCTCACAAAGTATTCTAGCCTCTCAGGTCCAAGGGTTAGAATAACTGAGATGCTAGAAAAGGAGCAGATTTTTGACTTATTATGCCAGAGAATCTTTGTCATTAATGTCAAAGGGGGAGAAAATAGAATGAAGATAAAGGATTTAAGTCATTTTGATGATGAGTTTCCATCAATGACAAAGGGGCAGATTGTTATACATAGTTATTTAGGTTTGAAGAATCATCAATGATGTCAAAGGCAATATGTGCTATCATGAATTAATGTCAAAGGTGTTGAGTTGAATAGAATTGTGTGTGTACTTTGAATGCATTTGCTCACATGGTTATCATGACAAGATATGGATAAGAACATAGGATGATGTTTTCAACATCTGCACATATGACAACATCTTAAGGAAATGATCACACTATGATAATCAAGTTTGAGTCTATTTTTTGTGGTGTAAGTGCTTTGTCATAAGAATGAATAGAGAAAATGTTACAAATGCATAAGGTTGTTCCTTAGCTAAAAGCCTACTAAGTTTCCATAGTCAATTTTGCACTTTTGTATTTATGAGGGGAATTCTTTCATAAATATTGGTAAATACAATTATATTGGGAAAAACTCCCACAACAAATAATGGAATTCTTTTAGGAAAATATTAAAGGTAAATTTTTTAAGAAAATTGGCTAAGTCTTTGTCAGCTAAATTGTCTACAATAAAGTTTTTGAAGGAAATGAGTGCCACTTAGAATTCTTTCAGAGAAAGTGTCTTGGATAATTATTTCATAAAAATTATCCTAAACAAAAATTTTGAAGGGATATTTTCAAAAAAACCAAAGGGTAAATGAACCATTCAAAAGTTATGAAGGGATCTTTTCAAAAAGATTGAAGGGCAAGTGGACCATTCAAAAATTTTGAAGGGATATTTTTAGAAAGTCTAAAGGGCAAGTGGACCATTCAAAAGTTCTGAAGGGATCTTTTCAAAATTTTGAAGGGTAAGTGGGCCATTCAAAGATTCTAAAGGTATATTTTCAAAAAAATTGAAGGGTATATGAACCGTTGTAAAAGTTTTTAAGGCTATGTGTCCTAAATACAAGTTTTGAAAGATATGAGCAAAGAAATGAAGGGCATTTCAAAATTCGCAAAAGGCACTTAGAGACTTTGTCAGGTAAATTGTCCTAAATGGCACTTTGACAAAAATCTCATAGAAATTATCTCAAAGAGCACCTTAACAAAAATCCCACAATAATTTGTTTGAAGGATAGTTCAAATGAAGAAATGACATTTGCAGAGTTTTTGAAGGACATTTACAAAGTTTAGAAATTTAGTTTACAAAATCATGAAGGGTAGTTATATTGAAGAGAAAGGACACTTGAAAGTGCTAAAGGACAATTGTGAAGGACACAAAGCTAGTTCAAAAAGTCCAAAAGGCTTTCATGATAAACTCCAGAAAGGCATATAGACAATGAATAAGATCGATCATGTCTAAGACAATCAAAAGGAGTGAAACCAAACCAATCATATGGGAGATATAGAGATGAAAGAAATAGATCAATGGTTAATGTAAGAGAGATCAATGGTTCTATTTCAAAAGTATAAATAATGCATATAAAAGATATGATTATTCAAAAATAGAAAGTGAATGGCACCAAAGACAAGATGAACAATCCTTGTTTAATGAAATGACTAGATAAATGATTAGCTAAAAAGGTATACATGGATATTGACATTGATAGATCCAACCAATAAATCATAGATTAAGTAAGTGGGATAGTAATGACTTGAATCTAGCATTTTCCAAACATAGTAAAGAGACCTAAATGTTGCAGTGTGTTACATGAACCGAGACATGGGAAAGAATATATGTCAAAGTTGCATTGAATGAGAACCAGTAAAGGGGAATTTAAGTGTGAATGAAATTTAAGATGTGAAACCATAAACTCATTATCTATACATATATGACATATTGAAAATTGTAATGGGCTTTTACTACTACTATTGTCACACTTAAAAAAGGTGCTATCAAAGCAACTCAAAGTGGGTCAACTCAGGATGTATGCAGACATAGAATAAAATTTAGAGGGATAAAGAGTGAGGAATAGAAGAATAAAAGGCACACAAAGAATGTGTAAATATTGAGTACTGAAGAAGAAAGAGCATATAGAGAATGTGCATAGATTGAGTATTTACAGACTAGACTTGTAATAGAGAAATAAAACTAGATTCTTTCATGAATCAATCTTGTACACTAGAGTTGTAGCTCCATAGTTCTTATTGGTTGCTTCCTTTTGAAAAATTGAGTTAGTGATTAATTAGTGGATTGGTGTGTCCTAAGGATAGGTTTCCTTAAATGTAACCAGTGTGGTTTTGCTAGTGAGGTGTTTTAAATATGAAGCTAGATTAGAACAGTAGATTCTAGCAGTTATTCTGATCTTGGTTTTTCCCTTTAGGTCTTCCACGTATAAATTTAGTGTAATTTGATTTTGTGTGTGTGTGATTTTTTTCATTTTTTATTTAATATACATATGAATTTTTACCTCCTCTAAAAGTTTAAAAGAACTAGTTTTAGTTGATATACAGATTCACCCCCCTCTTAATAGATAGTTGTGTTCAACATACACTAGTAGCAAGATCGGAGGCCATTAAATTATTTATAGCTTATGAAAGGTTAAAAATATTCAAGTTATACTAGATGGATGTTAAATATACCTTTTTGAATGGAAATTTTGAAGAATAAGTGTACTTTAAGCAACCTAATGGGTTTTCACTATTAGATGACAAAGACTATGTTTGAAGATTAAATAAATATCTCTATGGTCTAAAGTAATATCCTAGAGCTTGGTATGATAGGTTAGAAAAGTATATATTAGATCAAGGATTTAAAATAGGAGTTGCAGACAACAATCTATACATCAAGACTAAAGATGACCATTAGCTAATTTTAGCTGTCTAAGTGGATGATATCATCTTTGGTGGTAACAATGAGAACATGATAAATGCCTTTGTAGAGGTGATGAAGAAATATTTTGAGATGTGTATGCTATAATAAATATCATTGTTTACTTGATTGTAAATAAATTAATCTAAAAAAGGTATATTCATTTCATAAGCCAAGTACATAAGAGAGATGTTGAATAAGTTTGAAATGGAGGATTGAAAGGTTGTTATTACACCCATGATCACAAGATGTATGTTGAGTAAGGAAGATAAGTATTACAAGGTCAATCAGACATCATATAGGTCAATTATTAGAAGTTTTTTGTACACCACTACCTCTAAACTTGACATAATGCAAGTAGTAGGTCTTTTGGGAAGGTTTCAAGTAGATCAAAAGGAGAATCATTTACAAGAAGTCAAAATGATACTCAGGTATCTCAAGGGGACTATGGATTATGGATTGTGGTATTCAAGTATCAAATATTTCAATTTGATAGCATACATAGATGTAGATTAGGTAGGAAATATAGATGATAGGAAAAGTACTAGTGGAGGAGCCTTATTTCTAAGTGGGTGTCTTGTCTCATGAATAATCAAGAATCAACCACTAGTATATTTGTTCACTTGTGAGGTTGGTTACATTGAATTATATTCATGTTTTACTCAATTTATATGGATGAGATATGCCCTAAAATACTACAAGGTGGAGTATGATTACCCTAGACCTATATTTTGTGATAATACAAGTGATATAAGCATCTCAAATAACCCTATCATGCACTCAATGACCAAACACATTCCCATTAGGTATCACTTTTTAAGAGAGAAGGTACTTGAAAAAAGTATAAAACTTGAATATGTTTCTACATAGGATCAGATTGTAGATATCTTGACCAAACCACTTCCAAAGGCAACTTTTGTAAACCTAAGATAGGAATTGGGTGTAATTCCTGCCCCTAGCAATCATTAAAGAATCTAAGAATTTAGGGGGAGCTAATAATTCTCATTATATTCAATAATAGGAAAGTTTTTCCAATAATGTATGCATGGAGATAAGGGTAGCATGTTTTTTTATGTCTCATAAACTCATAGTTATATGTGTTGAGTATTTTTTTGTAAGGAGCGTGATCCAAGGAATTGAAGACATCACATTGTCATTTATGTCAAAGGGAGAGAAAGGACAGAATGGGGAGATAAGGATGTTTAATGTTCAATATGGTTTTCAATAAATGACAAAGGAGGAGATTTTTTAGCATTATTTCTTTTATTGTGACTTGGCATTGTTGTTGTCATTGATGTCAAAGGTTGTTTATGAGGTATGAGGTCACTAAATATTATTTTTGTTTGATTACATCTCTAATAGGTATTACATTGCTTTAAAAAATTGTAAGGCATGTAATCAAGGTATATAATAATCTAATAATGTTTCAAGATAAGTGGTCAAGGTTGTTAAGTGTTTGAACCTAGCAGACAACTTGAGAAGGCTTATGCATAGGATGCCTAGTCTTATACATGAAGGAGTATGGTGGCCTAGTAATATGGATGCATAGAATAATAAGAGGATGTTTGAGGAAAATTGAGCATGCATATGAATCATTGGATCACTTAGGAGAGCTTAAAGGTGAGTCTATAGGGGTAGACCCTATAGGACTAATATGCAAATAGACTAGTTTTAGACTTTGCCTGACCTAATAAGGGGTCATGAGGTGTTTCCAAGACCTATGAAGGATGAAAATTAGTGGTAGATAATTTTATAGGTTTATTTATCATGTGAGTGAGGTGGAGAGTGCTTGGAAAATAGCTAAAAGTTTTGTTTTAAGTCCTAATGTGACCTACAAATAAAAAACTTAGAGAGAAAATAGAGAGATGGTGGCCTAATGGGGTATCAAGATCAGTTTCCAAGGTAAGCATAGAAAAATGAGAATTTATATATATTTATTTCATGTTTTTATAGGTATGTTGACCAATTTTGATGTCAAAGTATGCAATAAAAGGCATGGAATGTGGTTTTGAGGTTCCCTATTTGCAAAGATTAAAGGATTCTCAACTTGAGAAGAAATTTCATGTAATCATTAGCATGTGTAACATCTACATGATAAAATAATACATTCATGGTAGATGAGGAAGGTTCATATCTCAAATTTACAAGCATTGGTTTCTAGATTAAACACCTAAGATTTATGAACGATCGTTAAGACTGTAAGGTGGTTTAAACCTATATAAAACCCTAACTTTGACCTGATATGGAAGATATTGATGGAAATGGATCATACTAGATTAGATGAAATAGTTTTATGATTGGATCAAGTAGTGTAATCTCTCAAGTATCTCCATGTGGCATTGGTTTTTTATGTGAGTGAATGCATCCTAGAGGAAAGGTCTTGTTTCTCAAAAAATTACTATAACAGATAGGGTTGATCAAGTCAAAGTTGATAAATGGATGGATGTTGAAGCTTGAGAATTATATATTATGTTCATAGTGGTTTTTTATTAGGCTATATAACTTAGATGTGCTAAAATTTTCATGCAAGTTGACTTATTGCTAAAAGGTCTAATGGTGTAGATAGTGAGAAAAATCAGGGAAAAGTGGAAATAAGATTAGGGATGTGTTGTTATTGATTAGGGATGGTTAAAAATGAATGGGGTTGTTCTTAAAATACCTATAACACATTTACATATTAGATATAATATTTGGATATGGTTTTATATATTATAAATATACTCTCAAATTGACTTGTCTAACTCAATAAGGTTTGTGTACTGTGAAGTCATGAGATTGGTTTGTAATATCAATATTACTATTAGCGATTATGATATATTTATTATAAGTTGTTATAATGATGTTATAATATTATATAACTAAATTTTAAGTTTATCAAAGTGATTCTACAGGTGTTTTAGATCTTTGTTTCTATGACTATGTTTTGAAGCTTATTGACAGTTCTGAGTAAGTTACTTGTAGAGAAGGGTTTGATCACTTTGACATGATTTGTGAGGTATAATTCACATGCTGATGACCATAATATAATTATTAATATGTGAATATTATTTTTTTCCTTTATTGTTTTACAATATATTTTTTTGGTTTAGTTATTCAAGATAGATTTTCCATGTATGCACAGGCCTAATTATGAATAGTGATAATCGTGTGGTTCAAGTGGTGGTTGATGATAAAAGGTGTCTTATAAATAATGTGATATTGGTAATGGTATATTAAATTTTAATATGATATTATCCTACCATGTGACAATTTTTAGAGTGTTTCAAGATGTTTAAAGGGTATTGTGTGATAATGAGGGCTTAATTTAATTAGGTCTCCTTAATGCCTAAAAGGGGTCTTGTGTCCTATATCCTATGACCAAAATATTATAATTTTTGGTTCATGTTTTTAATGTGTAATAAGGCAAATTTGATTTTAAAAATACATGGGAAAGTGTCTATGGATAACCAAGGGATGTATGATCAAGAGCCTAATATAAGAACAAGGCCTAATAGGCCTAATTGTTTAGAGTGAGTGTATGTGTGTTGAAGTGAATGAGATAAAAATTTAAAGGGATGACTAAGGTATTTTATAAAATAAAGAGGGTAAAAATAAACTATCATAGAGATTTGAAATGGGTACTATAGATGATTATCAA
>JARHVA010000918.1:1072500-1190000 GCA_037957365.1 Torreya grandis | reverse complement strand
TATATTTATTAGAAGGGAATGATTCATTATTTATTATTAATAGATTGAGATTAATTTCAAACCTATATTTCTTTTTAAATTTGAACTGTTAAATCCACATGATCACAAATTTACCCTGATTATCTATGGCAAGGTTTCTACCTTCTAACTTTCACTTACAAACATCTACATAGTTTGTTCTAATTTTATCATATCCATTTAACCCTTATAAAATACACAAAATTTCTACACTAAAACTTAGATAAATATTTTGGCAAAGGATTCACATAACATAACCATTAGATTAGGGTTCACAGAGTCATATATTTGTCTTTGTGGATGGCCAAACCATCCCTAGTGCCAAGCATATAAGCCTATTTTTTAAAAAATTCATAATAGTGAAAAGAAACCCTATTCATAATGATTTACTAGATTTATTGATTTAATTCATACATTAAAACTTATGAATTTAACTAGCAAAACCTCCTCCCTGGTAAAAAAGACCTCAGCTATGCCCAATTAGTAATGCTCCTTAAATATTCCTTGAACCTTTTTCCTTATCATTTATCCATTACATCTACGTATTTCCACACATTCCCCCCACCCAATCCTATAACCTTCTGCATGTTATTTTATTTTTAACCAAAACCCCCAATATCTCTGCTAGAACTGACAGTGATATTTGTTAACCATAATCAAATGTAGAAAACATGATCAAATGTAAAATCAAGTATAAGATATCTAAATAAAAAAATGAATATAAACATATTGTATTATTTTTTGTGTGCACAATATTCTTAATTTTCATTCTATCATCCCCTAATGCCTCCATCTACTCTACCCTCTCTGATGATGCTCCCCTATGTTGTATTCTGAGGGATGAAATTTATCCTACATCTACACTGGAATAATAATGTAGTTATCCTGAATCAAGATAAAATATATAATAAACTATTATAATGAATTAAATAATCGTGATCATAATGTACATAACATAAAGTATAACTAACTCAACAAGTTAACAATCATGTAAATAAACAACATATAACTATCCATACATTATTATATAAAACTAGCTTAACAAAATAGTAATTTGACAAATAATAACCATAAAACCCACTACTCATTAGGTTATCAAGTCTAGATATAAATTTGGATGTAACATCCTCCCCCTACAGTTGGTCATTGTCTTGATGACACTTATTCCAACATAAGTTATAAAATTAAACATTATTCAGTATAAAATTAAATAATATCCAACAAACATATTATGTAAATGAATGTGGAAACAACATATACAACTCATCATAGTCCTCCTAGGTGGCACTATCTTTAGAATATTGGTCCCACTAGACCTTGCACTATGAAACTTATCTATTATGTAAAATGAGTTTATGAGTGTCAATTATTTTGATTGGTTTTACAATGACCACCCTTGGATATAAAACCTATAAAGCATGCCAATCCAATACATGAGAAGGATCATAAACATACTTTTTAAGATAGGACACATGAATAAAAATATGAAAAATAGTTATAGCAGTGGTAAATCAAGCGTATATGATACATTATTGATCACTTTTAGAACCTCTAAGATTCCCACATATCTTGGTGAAATCTTTGTTTATTTACCAATAAAAAACTGCCTTACTATTCTTTTTAGATCAACATAAATGTTTTGTTTATCACTAGCCTCAACCAACCTTTGCCTGATTATCTTAACTTGGTCTTCCATCTCCATAAGGATTTTAAGTCCAATACTACTATATGTTCTAACCTATCCCAATTGATTGATGTTCTACAACTTCTTCTATATAATGACTCAAATAGATCCATTCTCAATGTTGATTGGTATGAGTTATTTTAGGTAAACTCAACCAATAGAAGGTAATCCTCCCACTTTTATTTTTGATCCATGCAATACATTCTAAGGAGATATTTTAAAACTTCATTAAATCTCTTTGTTTGCCCATTTGTTTCTAAGTGATATGTAGTACTAAAATTTAACTACATGCCTAAAGATGAATTCAAAATCAACCAAAATCTATAAGTCATTCTCAGATCTCAATCAAAAATGATATTTTGTGGAAATCCATGAGATTAGGACACCTATTTCACAAATCTCTTCACAAGCATAGGTGCATCATTAGTCAAATTACCTAGTATGAAGTGAGCTACATTGGTGAGTTTGTCGACTATGACCAAGATCATATCATGTTAGTTTCATGATAATGAAAAAACTTGGATAAATATCATGCTAACAACATACCACTTCCATTCAAATATAACATGAGGACATAAAAATCCTTCTAGAAACACATACTCAAACTTCACATGCTGAAATTCCAAACACTAAGATATGAAATCTGCTACATCTTTTTAAATCCCTTTCTAAAAATAGAGAGTTCTTAACTCAGCCATAAGCTTAATTACTATAGGATGTACTAAATAAGGGCCATTATGAAATTTATTTATCACTATTCTCCTCAAATTATCTCTATCAAATACATTCTCTTCAAATTATCACTCTCCAACTTGAATCCTTTAAACTTGGGATTCTAAGCATCTTTTGACAATACTTTCTTAACCTACTCATATAATTCATATTCAAGGGAAAATTTAATTACCTATTCATGGAAAGTAATCCTAATAGTAACCAAGGATGATATGTACCTTCTATAACTTAGGGCATCTACAACTTTATTTTCTTTTCCTTTATATAATAAATATCAAAATCATAATTATATAATAATTCCAACCAATGTTTCTAACATGCATTCAGGTTTAGTTTGGTAAAGATATACTTGAATCCCAAGTTTTTAGTCTTTAGCTCAAATGGTTTCCCCAGTAGATAATTCCTCCAAACTTATAAGGAATGCACTATTTTAGCTAATTCCAAATCATGAGGGGCATAATTTACCTCATAAGGCTTAAGATTTCTCAAATTGTATGTTACAACTAGACCATCTTGCATAATAACTAATCTAAGTCCATCCTTAGATACATCAATGATTACTAAAAACTAACCATTAAGATTGGGAACTCTTAGCATAGGTGCCAAAGTAAACCTCATTTTTAACTCCTAGAAGGCTTTTTTTCACTTTTCTAACCAAACACAACTTTGATTCTTCCACTGAATAGAGGTAATTAGGTTAGATATCTTTTAGAATTTTAGAATAAATTTATTGTAATAACATATTAACCCATATAACTTCTCACCTCATGAACACTTTTAGGTTTTGGCCATTTCATTATGGCTCTTATCTTTTCTATATTAGATGAAATTCTAACCATTGAGATATTGTGCCCCAAATATTGCACTTCCCTCTAGAAAACACACATTTCAACAACTTGCCATATAATTTGTGCTTTTGTAATCAATTAAAAACCAATTCTATATGTTGAATATTCTCTTCCTCATTATTTCAATATATGAGGATATAATCTAGGAAAACTAACAAAAAGTGGTTTAGATAATCCCTAAACACATTGTTAATGAGATTCATAAATGTTTTCATAGCATTTTTAACCCAAAAGGCAATAATGTGAATTTGTAGTGACCATACTAGGTTTTGAAGGCTATTTTAGTAATATCCTCATCTTGGATCCTAAGTTGATGATACTCTACTAGAAGATCAATCTTAGAGAATACTTTTGCCCCTTGCATCTGATTAAAAATATCATCAATGGGAGGTAGCATATAATTGTTCTTGATTGTATCCTTATTCAACATCCTATAATCAATACATAGGAAAATATTACCATCTTTCTTATTAATGAACACCATTGGTGCACTCCATGATGACACACTCGATCAAATCAACCGTTTTTATAATAAATCTTGTAGTTGAGATTTCAACTCAACTAATTCTATAGTTTTCACCCTATATGGTGCCTTGGCTTATGGTTTAGGTATAGGTTTTATGTCAATCAATAAATGAAACTCATGTTTGGGTGGTAATCTTAGCAATTCTTCTAGAAACACATCCTAAAATTTCCTAAGAAAAGGATAATCCTCAATGGACAATTACTTAGAGTCTTCCATCTCATTTATTTAATGAATTTAGAATAGAAAGGATGGAAATGAAGGAAATAATCAAATCCTTCCAAATAATGAAGTCTAGGGTTTTAACTTTATCTAGATAATGGTCAAGATAGGGGAACTAAAATTAGAGGAGATCAAGATTAGATATGACAATGTTTTTGGTAATAGATCCTACATTTTTACTAAGGAATCTAGGTTAGTAGAGGTGACAAAAATTAGGGGAAATAATGTTCACATGTTGGCCATTAAATTAGAGTGATCTACATTTAATAAATATGAAGAAGGTAGATCATTATATGAAGAACAAAGGGAGAGGGACACCAAGATTAGGCTATCTCTTCTAGATCTAATACTCAAAAAGTTATTGGTCAAATACTTATGATGGCATCTGAGTGTAAGGCTAGGGTTTTAACCATATCTAGAATGATAGTCAAGACAAGGGAGATAATGTTGGATTAAATCAAGATCAAATATGGTAGCATTTTTGGTGATGGATCCTACATTCTAAATAATGAATTTGGGTTAGCAGAGGTGGTAGGTAACAAGCAAGGGTAATGGTGTTCACCCACAAATTATTATAGTGGAATGCCCAAATTTTAATGGATTTGAAGAAGGAAAATCCTTATAAATAGAGAAAAGGGGAATAGACACCAATATCAAGCCATCTCCTTCTAAATATAATAGTCAAAAATCTAGTGGTCAAATACTTGTGATGACATTTGAGTGTAAGGGGTTCTTTCCTGAGATAACTCTGATGGTAGTGTTGACCAAATTTGACATTTAGGTTAAATTGGGAACCATATAGGTAAAAAAATGAGTTTTAGATGTTTTAGTGGGTATATTTTATTATCATCGGGTGTATTATATGTTATTTGATGTCATTTAATGTCATTTTAGCCTTGATCTTAGTCATATTAGTCAATTTGTCATTTTGGGTCACTTAATGGGCTTTTAGGGGTCATTAATGCAATTTCCATGGTTCTCAAGGTGACTAGGTGTCCTATTTAACTTTAAAACATCAATAAGTTAGTTTAACTATCATGTATGTTAGTTACATTAGAATATTGTAGGTTTCTTAGCTAAAATTCAAGAATCTAACAAAAAAAGGGAGCATTTGGCACTTATACGACCCATGGGGAAGTGGTTCATGTGGGTTAAGGTCATGGAATGCCTATTAATCTCCATCACACTCATATAAACACTTTATATTCTATATAAACTCCATTTCTAATCCAAAACTATTCTACTCATGCTTTGCATTTTGAGACATACAGAAGTAACATTTAGTTTTGTGTTTAGTACAGACAACTAAAGAGGTTTTAGAAAAAATGATTTTGGGATGTGATAGTAAACTAAGATATATTAATTTTTATATCAATATTGTAAATATTTATTATTTATTATTTATAAACCATCCTCATGAAGTTGACTGCACTTTTTAGCTAGTTATTTCATTTATCCTATAGGTTTTGTTCCATTTTGGTCAAATCTATACAAACCAATTGGTGATGTTGACTCCAAATGATGTTTTATACCTTATAACATTTTCTCCATAATTAGTTTCATGTTTCATTGTGTTTTTATGAGAAATTATTCCATGTTGAAAGGACAGTGCCACCATGTGCAGTCTCAATCAAAGTTCTTGTTTGTAGAATGTTGGTTTCTTTTAGAGGTATCATGTAGTTGGGAAATGATGTTACATAGGTATTGGGTCCATATATTTCACCTCCTCCCATGTTTTTCTTAACCATATCACACTTTGGAACAACTTTTAGACTTACCATTCCTTGCAATAAACTTTTGCTCAATTTCACTTACAATCATATGTATGAGCTTGTCCATCTTGTTCATGGAGTTGTAATCATGGTTTATTAGTTTTTTCAAGTATTAATAACTAATTATATTGAATTTGGATGTTTAGGGAGGTGAAATAATAGTTACAAGATCACTCATCACACCAAATAGTCATGGGATATACCTGCCTGCCCTATTTCATATGTCTGCAAATGGTTTTCACGTTGAAAGAGATGTATTAGAACTTGTTTGAAGGTTTTATTGGTGTAGATCATGTACTTGAAGGTTTTAAATGGGTTTTAGTTATTTTTAGGCCATTTAATAACCTATTATTTCTCCATTCCATGCCTTGTTTGTATAACAACACTAGAGCCACCTACACGAGCTCATGATGATGTCATATTGGGGTAAAGTGCTTAGTGATGATTTTATGCCTTTTGAAATATGAATAATTAATTTGAATTTTTGATATGGATATATAGCTCATAATAATTATAATGAAATACATACTAACCAAGATTCCACACTTGTTGCATATGTATGCTGATGACCACCTATAAGTAGTACCTCAGAATTATAACGGTTTAAGAATGTGGAATTTTGGAGCATAGTAAGGTTATTTTCAGGTCCTCACATTTGGTAGAGCCAAAATAGACCTTATATAAATTATAAAATACCAAAAATGGTGTAGAACATTTTGGAGGGAACAAAGACTGGTTATAGGGACATTTTCCTAAACTGAGAAAATAGAGGCCCGAGGAGTTTTGTAGATATCCTACAACATGATTACAAAGTATTCCAAAACATATATATTGGTAAACCTTATTTCCTCTATTATGGGAAATAACTCTACCAAATATGGGAGTTATAAATTCAATGCAAGGTATAAGTTCAATACCTCAAAGTAGCCTAAAAAACACAAATCCTACACTAACATCTACAGGTTTATAGTTTTGAGTAGCCCTTTAACACCCTAAGGAACAATAATGACCATAATTTCATGGATATAATGTTTAAATGGGTTTAATGGTATAAAAATACCATGAAGGTCATCAGGAGGAAATTGATGCATGGTTTTTCAAGCACTATGGCCACCTACAAGTGTCCTTTTAATGAGAAATAGGAACCTACAATAGGCTATGAAATAGTGACCCAAAACATGATACCTAGGTGTTGTTTATAGCATACAAGGTAAGAATAATTTATGAGAATATATCATATGGTTATAATTATTCATGAAGAGTCTCTCCATACCATGAACAAGGTCTAATTAAATAAATGCACACCTACATGAATAAAAATGTAGGGTTTCATAGTCAAGAGAGAAAAAATTTAGTTTATGAGCTCAAGGGACATGTAAAAGGTATATATAAGTTGAAATGATGATAATTTTTTTATAAAAGTAATTATAACCATTATTATCTTCATAATCTCTGAACAATGCAAAACAAGCCTATATAGACCCTTTGAGACCCTATATGCACCTACAACCACTGTAGAAGATTGTTACAGGCAATGAGTAAGAGATGTTCCTTATAATGATTAAAATAGTTTTATATGGAGTATATGGAAATAAAACAATTAAATATGACTATAAGGGGGAGTATAAGTGGTTATTTACATTGTCCTTGAAGCCAAACCATACATGCACCTATAGGTAAAATATCTTAAGGTAAAACATAGTTAGGAAGTTATACTCAGTCTTGACAGAGTCAAGCTATGAGAGGAGTATATGATAGGATTTGGGAATAAGTGAGGTTTTAAATACATTAATTTTATTCTTATATCTTCATAGAGTTTTCATGGTGGATACATAATAGACAAGTAGCATTAAGAATGCATTTCACAGTCCACACCAATAAATATTGCATAGTTTGACTATACACAATTTGTCTTGGGTTATTCATAAGTTGAAAGGGTAAGAGACCTAACCAAGGGTTTAAAAATTATTTATATAATGTTAATTTATTGAGGAATCTCATAAAATATTCACTTTTTTATAGTGAAATAGGGGAGTTACCTTTGTTTTGTCTCAGATAGAGGGCACTCCCTTTGTGCATAAACTTGCATTTTAGAGAGGATGGGTGAGAGAGCATGAACCAAAAGCTCAAATAACCTTGTAGGAAAGTTTGGAGAGTCTTAAAACATATAGGTAAATATGTTACAATATTCATATAATCATGTATTTCAACAAGGTACCCCACACTCTTAAGGTTACATATAGGCTCATGAGGTAAGGGTATGCCTAGAGTCTAAACAAGAGTTCACTATCACTTCTAGATATAAGTGAGATATAAAATGAATATAAAAATTTTAATAGGGGATAAAATATTTTATATATCTTGTGTAATTTAGAGTAATCCTAAGTAGGTCATATTTGGGCTTTGAGGTGTAGACATGCTTAGTAGGCATGGTTAGGCATAGAAGCCAAATGGGAGCCCAAATTCACTTGAAGAATTTAGTGAGTTAAAACATATTGGGTAATGTTTTTAATGACATTTCAGACATTTTAAATCCTTTACCTTGTAGGATAAACCATAAAAGGGCCACTTTTGACTCAAAGACAACTCAAGCATGTAGGAAAAGAGGAAAGCAAGCTCAATAGGAGAGGTTTGATTGCTCACATATTTCATGAGGCCTTGAATGCAATCTAAAGGAGTTTATAAATGTTATATATAATCCTAAATACCATTATCATGGATTTTTTTTTCAATTTTAATGTCAGGTTTTTATGAATAAAGCTTAAGAGGTCAAAACAAGCCTGCACCCTCCAAAACCATTGCTAGTGAAAAGTTTGTGGAAATGGAGTTGAAAAAAATATTCTAATGTCATAGTTTGATCATGATGATGATTGAAATTTTTAATATTCTCCCTTATTATACTCCCCATGATTTTGGACTATAGGGAATTGTATGGACAACGTACAAAATTGGGTACTTTTGACTATTTTATGTGTTTTGTAGGATACAAGAGGTTTCAAGAGATGAAATAAAGTATGGGGGAATATTGGGATTGAATTTGAATAAATACCTATGTAAATTTCATGCCTTTAAAAAATTATAAGTGTGAAAATAATAACTGCCATCTTAGCCAGTCAAAACTGGCATAATAGACAAACTAGTGAGAAGGGTGGAAAACTTCAAGTGGGGTGATCTTGATGATTCTAAGGACATGGAGGGTATTTAAAATTTTCATACACTAATTTTTATGTATTTTAATGTAAAAATGATCCCCTTTTTGAGGTTAAGTGTGCAAGGTGCATGAGGGAAGAGTTTTTGGACTGTAGATGATGATGGCTCATTCCTAGATGATTTTAGATGACCAAGCCTACAACCAATGCATGGAGAGTCATGAATACAACCCTTACCCTTAATTAAAATCATAATACCTATCCATAATCAGTTTAGAGACGTTTAAATAGGTCCAAATCATGAATGTGGTTTTCTAAGATAGAATAAGGAGTTTCATGCCACTTTTCATGAGTTTTATGACTTGGATGGACACTTGTACTTCTTCACTTTGCATGGTTCATAAAACATACTATTATCATGAAAAAATAACTTATTTAATCAGCTTTATAAGTTTACTTATGACCCTTATAATTCTCTCTTCTCCTTTGTCTCTCCATTTCTATAAGAACTAGCCATTTTGGCCATTATAACTTATGCTCCAGCTAAGTATGGCAAAGCCCTGGTCATTTAAATACCATTTGATCAATAAGACTAGTGATTTTTAACTCTTAATTACTATTCATAATGTTTTATACATTAATTTTGGATCTTTATTAGTGAATACTATGGATTCCTTTACATGTTGTCTTATTCTTTTATCCTATTTGCAATTGGAAAGATTTTTCTTGTAGCGAATGTGAAGTGTTATAGGAAATGTCAAGGATTCAGTGAATTAATATATTCACTATTAAAATTTAATTACTCTTATCTAGTCCTCATAACTTTTTAAATTCATATATAACATCATAATTTAACATTGATGTGAGAATATGCAGATTGAAGGAGTGTATGTTTGGTTAGTCCTTTGAACTCATGTGAAACATGTTACTGGTTGGAAGTCATGATCTTATTTAGTGTATCACCTCCCTTAGAATATTTTTATTTCACTTATCTCTCTCCCTTACCCCCCCCCCTAAATTTTAGGTGTATTTTCAATCCAAAGTGGTACATCAAGGAAGCTAGCCCTATCTAAAGATTCACCTCATCCTTAGGCTACCCATAAGCCTAAAGGTGCTTCCATTATGACACTTAGATGAGGATATATTTTCCATATCCTTAAAGGGTGAAAATCCAAGTGACAATAATTTTTGGCACACCTGATGAGACTCTTGGTCTAAGAGGTTGAAAGATTTTTGGTGTTGTCTTTTAACAATCAAGGTTTGGAGGAATCTATCCAAGCATCAATGATGACTCCAAAGTTATATCAGTTGGTCAAGACACCCAAGTTATCCTTTGAATATTTTTGGTAAAATTTTCATTTATGTTATTTCTTTTAATGAGGTTTCATGGCTAAATTTGATGTTGAGTACTATTTTGTGCAAGTTGGTGAGACATACCAAGCTTATGGCACTCACTATCAACCTTGATGTGATTCTTACTAGTATTATAGCTAGCTTATATCCCATTATCAACATGATACTTATGATAAATAAAAATATCCTTTCCATGATCCTTATCAGTCCTACAATTAGCCTTTCCACATCTTACTCCTAGTCAACCTAGCCACTTCTATAATTAGTCCATTGCAACTTTCAAGAAGACACTCTTCGGATATGAAAAGTATGTGTTGGAAGATGATACACTAAGGGTACATGGTCAATATTTCCTTAAACATTTTATTCATAAGGTGAGAGATGATTTAGAGTTGGTCAAAAGAGAGTGGGCACCTACTAAGAGAGCCAATTAGAAAAGGCTTACAAATGAGATGTTAGATGTGAGTGGATTGATTGCATCCTTAGAGGATAAGTTAAGAATTCATGAGAGGAAACCTAAAAAAAACTATCAACTTTCAGATAAACTTCCCCAAGTTTTTATCAAACATATTTTATCCCTACTCATGAGCCCAATCGAAATTTCCAAAGTCATCCTTTTCCAAATCAAGTGGAAGAGAGAATTGAAGAGACTAGCCTTGTGTTTGAATAAAAACTTGATAGGGAAATTGAATTGGCAAATATGAAAATGTAATAGTCCATGTTATCATAAAAATAAGTGGAATCTAAGACCTAATTACACTCTAAAATTTTAGCCCGACCTTAAGAGAAGACCTCTAGATATAATATTTCAAGTTGGAGATAACATGGAGAATCCAAACCTAAGGAGATTCCAAGTTTACTAAATACTTCATCCACTCCTAAAGTTGAATCACCACCTAAAGAAAAGATTCATAATCCTAAAATACTAAGATGAAATAAGATAGTAGAGTCATGGGGAAAGAAAGAAGAGGATAAAGGCCCTGATAAGGAGTGTGAAAGTGAGAAATAACTTGGTCTCATGAAATCCCTTCCCTCCCTTCCACAAGAAACCTCTTGTCCTCCATATGAGCCCTCTTGTACTACTTAACCTAATGATTATGCCTATCAACTTCAAGAGATACTTTTACAAGATAACCTATCAAAGTAAATTTAAGAGTTATAATTAATGATGAAGCTACTAAGTCAAGGTGTGATGGAAGGTTTAGACCTAAAAGAAGATCCTATGCCTAAACACACCCCATCCACCCTTCCTCAAGAGATTCCACAAGATAAATCAGATGTGAATGAATTTATTGTTAAGTGTAAGGAATAAAATTAAGTTATTTTAGCCTAAGGATTTCCTCCCCTTCCTCAAGAGCTTCTAAAAGAGCCCCCTACATTTCACTCTCAATCTAATTTTGAGTTTTATGTGGCATGTCCACCAATTAGTTCATATTATCCTCACCCCATCACCCTTTGCCTTGATGTACATGTGGTATGGGAACTTAAAGAGGATTAATTGGTTGTTATAAGTTTATAAATCCTACTTGAAGAAGACATACCTCCTTGGTAGCCTCATTGGGCTAGGTCACATGATTTTAAGATGCCTAGTGTTAGCATCACCATGAAGGAGAAAGAGATGTAAGATATTGCATCTATTGAAGAGGAATATACATTTCATCAAAAGGTTTTAGATAATCATGTCAAGTATGAATATGAATGTTTTATTATGGATGGAGAACAATTACAAGTCTTTCCCAAAGAGGTTGCAACCCTAGAAAATTCTCTTGAGACCAATGCACAAGATGTTGTTCTTGAAGATGAACCAATACCTCAGCCTGAGCTTGAATCAACATCAGAGGCAATGGAACTTGAAGAACACCAACTTGATAATATCATACATCAAGAAGATAAGATTGAATAGGTAGTGGATCTAAATGATAAAAAGGACAAGGATGATTGGCTGATATAAATGAAGCTCTTTCAAGAGCTTGAAGATCTTTGAAAATTTTACGGCCAAGTACATGACAAGGTGAAGAAATATCCTTCCATGGAGGACAATGACCAAGATTGGTTAGATTATGATAATCTCCTTGATGAGCTAGAAGAACTTGCAGCTGAGAAGAAACCCAATCTTATTAAGAGCACTATGGAAATCAAGGAGGTTGTAATTAAGGATACATATGAGGAGGTTGAGGATTTTTGGATGAAATAAGAATTCATTTAAATAGCCAAAATATTTGGATCTACCTGCTTATTATTGAATATCATGCCAATGACTTTGGCAAACATCATGAAAAAGTTGGAGGCATCAATGTCAAGGATCAAAAGGATACATGTCTCACTAAATCCTTCATGTCATGAAACATTAAGAATTTAAAACTTCCCCTTTGATCAAAGAGGAAGTTCTCATCTCAGGTTAGTTATTGTTTGAGTTAGTTTGTTTAATTTAGTGTGTGTATTCCATAAATTCTCATGAATAACATGTGTGTTTGCTTCTGCTTTATGTGTTTCTTTTGCTTTGTGTGGTTGAAATAGTCATTAGTCTTGTATTGATCAATTTTTTTGGTAAATGGTAAAAAACTTATTGTTTGTATCTAACTTTACTTTACTTCCTAAACCCAATAGACTGATAAGACTACTAGTCTAGTTAGTATATCATGCATATTACCCCTATGACTCACCAATTTATTGACCAAATTTGACTTTTACATAAAATTGGGACCCCTATAATTAAAATAATGAGTTTTAGATGTTTTAGGGGGTATATTATATTGTAAAAAGGTGTATTATATGTTATTTGATGTTATTTAATGTCATCCTAGCCTTGATCTTATTCATATTAGTCAACTTGTCATTTTGGTTCACTTAGTGGGTTTTTAGGGGTCATTAATGTAAGTGGAATGGTTCCAAAGGTGACTATGTGTGATATTTACATTTAAAATTTCAATGAGTTATTTTATCTATTAGGGATGCCAGTTACATAATAATCTTGTAGGTTTCTTAACTAAAATTCAAGAATCCAATTGACAAAAGGAGCATTTGGCACTTATACGGCCCATGGGGAAGTGTGACACATGGGGTAAGGTCATGGAATGCCTACTCATCTCCCTTAAAATAATATAAACTATTTATGTAATTTTTATGTTCCATTTCTAAGCTAAAATTGTTCTACTCCTACTTTTCATTTTTAGACATACAAAAGTGACCTTCAAGTTTGTGCTTAGTATGAATAACTGAAGAGGTTTTAGAGAAAATAATTTTGGGAGGTGATATTAAAATTATATACCTTAATTTACATATAAATATTTCAATGATTTATCAATTTTTATTTATGAGACATCCCCATCAAGTAGACCATACTTTTCTACTAGTTATTTCATACACCTTATAGGTTTTACTCCATTTTGGTCAAATCTATACAAACCAATTGGTTATGTTGACTCTATAGTATGTTTTATACCTTATTATATGTTATACACACTTATTTTCATATTTCATTCTATTTTTATGAGCATGATAGTCCTTTTTGAAAGGAAGGTACCACTATGTGTAGTCTCAGTCAAAATTCTTCCTATTTATAGAATATTGGTTTCCTGTAGAAGTCTCATGTAGTTGGGAAATGATGTTACACATGTATCAAGGCCATATATTTCACCTCCTTTCATGTTTAGTTTCATCATATCACACTTTGGAGTAACTTTTAGCCTTACCATTCTTCATAGTCAACTTTTGTTGAATTTCACTTACAGTCATATGTATGAGCTTGCACTTCTTGTTCATGAGTTTAATCATGGTGTATTAGTTGGTTTGAGTAATTAATAACTAAGGGTATTGAATTTATATGTTTTATGAGGTTTAATACTAGTTACAAGTTCACTCATCATACCAAACAGTCATGAGATACCCTTATCTTCTCTATTTCATATGTACGCAAATGGTTTTCACATTGAAAGAGATGTATTGGAAAATTTTTCAAGGTTTTATTGGTGTAAATAATTTACTTAAAGGTTTTAAATGAGTTTGAGTTATTTTTAAGCCATTCACTAACATGTTGTTGCTCCATTCCATGTCTTGTCTGTATAACAACACTATGGCCACCTACAGGAGCTCTTAATGATGTCATACTAGGGTAAATGTCTAAGTGATGGTTTCAATCCTTTTGAAACATTAATAATTAGTTTTAAGTTTTGATATGGATATACAACTCATAATAATTCTAAGGTAATATATACTACCCAATATTCCACACTTCTTACATGTGTATGTTGATGACCACCTACAGGTGGTACCTCAAAATTATAAAGGTCTAAAAATAGGGAATTTTAGAGCATAGTAAGGTTATTTTCAGTACCTCGCATGTGGTAGAGCCAAAAAATGCCTTATATGAATTTTAAAATACCAAAAAGGGTGTAGAACATGTTAGAGGGAACAAAGACTGGTTACAGGGACATTTTCCCTAAACTGAGAAAATTGAGGCCTAGGGAGTTTTGTAGATATCCTAAAACATGCGTATAAAGTATTATAAAACATATAGATTAGTAAAAATTATTTAATCTAGTATGGAAAATACATTTTTAAAATATTGGAGTTATAAAGTAAATGCAAGGTAGAAGTTGAATACCTCAAAGTGGCCTTAAAAAACACTGAAATCCTGCACTAACATCTATAGGTTTATAGTTGTGAGTGGCCCTTTTACACCCTAAGGAGGAATAATGAACACACTTTCATGGATAGAATGTTTCAATGGGTTTAATGGTATAAAAAACCATGAATTTCATCAAGATGAAATTGATGCATGTTTTTGAAAGCACTACGGCCACCTATAGGTGTCCTTTTAATGAGAAATATGCACCTACAACAAGGTATGAAATAGTGAACCAAAACTTGATACCTAGGTGGTGTTTATATCATAAAAATTAAGTCCAATGTATGAGAAGATATAAGATGTTTCTCATACTTAATTAAGAGTCTATCCATGCTATGAATAAGGTCTAATTAAACAAATGCACACCTATAGGAATAAAAAGGTAGTGTTTCATAGTCAAGAGACAAAGAACTCAATTTGTGAACTAAAGGGACATGTAAAGGGTATAAATAATTTAAAATTATGAAAAAACTTGTGATAACCTTAATTTTAACCATTATGATCTTAATAATCTCTAAAAAAATCAAAACAAGCCTATATAGACCTTTTGAGACTCTATATGCACCTACAACCACTATAGAGGATTGTTACAAGTAGTGAGTAAGAGATGTTGCTTACAATGATTAACACAATTTTATATGGAGTATATGGATTTAAAGAAATTAAATATGAATATAATGGGGAGTATATGAGGTTTTGGACATTTTCCTTGAAGCCAAACCATGCATGCACCTACAGGTAAAACATCCTAAGGCAAAACACACTCAAGAAGCTATACTCAGTCTTGACTGAGTCAAGGTATGAGAGGAGTATACGATAGTTTTATGGAATAAGTGAGGTTTTTAATCACTTAATTTTAGTATTATATCCTCCTAGATATTTCAATATGGATATAGAATAGACAAGTAGCTTAAAGAATGTAGATTGTAGTCCACACCAACAAATATTGCTCAGTCTGCCCATATACAGTTTGTCTTGGGTTATTCAAAAGTTGAAAGTGTAAGAGAGATAAAAAAGGTTTGAAACCTTATGTAGATAATTTTAATTAATTTATTAATCTCATAAAATATTCAATATTTTCTAAGTAAATATGGGAGTTCCCTCTATTTTGTCTTAGACAGAGGGCACTCCCTTTTTGCATAAACCTACATTTTGTAGAGGATGGGTGAGAAAGCATAAACCATAAGCATAGATAACATTATATAAAAGTGTTGAGAGTTGGGAAAAACCTAGGTAAATATGTTATAATAGTCATATAATGATGGAGTTCAACAAGGTACCCCACACTCTTAAGGTTTAAATTAGGCTCATGAGGCAAAGGTATGCCTAGAGTCCAAACAATAATGCAATATCAATTCTAGATCTATGTGATATTTCCAATGAATATAAACATGATCATAAGTAAAAAATAGAGGTGGTAGATATTGTGTAATGTAGAGGAATCCTAAAGAGGTCTTATTTAGGCTTTGAGGTGCAAACAAGCCTACTAAGCATGGCTAGGCCTAGAAGCCAAATGGGAATCCAACTTCACTTGAAGCTTTTGGTGAGAATTAAAACATATTGGGTCATGTTTTTTAGGAAATTTAAGAAATTTTAAATAATTTACCTTGTAGGATAAACATTAAAAGGGCCACTTTTGACTCAAACACAACTCAGGCATGTAGGAAAAGAGGAAAACAAGCTTGATAAAAGAGGTTTAATTGCTCACATATTTCATGAGGCATTTCATTGAATCCAAAGGAGTTTACACATGTTATATAGGGTCCTAAATACCATTATTTTGGAATTTTTTTTCAAGTTGAATGTTAGGTTTTTATGAACAAACCTTAAGAGGTCGAAATAGGCCTAAACCCTCTAAAACCCTTCGTAGTGACCAATTTGAGGAAATGGAGTTGAAAATATATTATAATGGAATATTTATCTTAGGATTATGATTTAAATTTTAAAGATACTCCCTTATGCTAATCCCCTTGATTTTGTATTGTAGAGAATTATACAGACAAGGTACACAATAGGGTACTTTTTACTATTTTGTGTGTTTTGTAGGATATAGGAGGTTTAAAGATGAAATAAAGTTGAGGGGGAAGATTATGACTTGTGATAACTCCATATGGAAATTTAATTCCTTGAAAAAACTTATAAGTGTGCAAAAAATATCTCTCATCTTAGCCAATTAAAATTGGCATAGTGGATAAGCTAGTGAGAAGGATGAAAAATTTTAGTTTGGGTGATTTTAAAGTGTGCCTGATGATTCTAAGGGCATGGAGGGTATTGAAAATTTTCATCCACTAATTTTTATGGATTTTCATGGAAAAATAATCTCATTTTTTAGGCCAAGTGTGCAGGGTGTATGAGGGAAGAGTTTCTAGACTATAGATAATGATGGCTCATTCCCAGATGATTTTAGATGATTAGGCCTATAACCAATGCATGGAGAGGAATGAATCCATCCATTTACCTTAATTAAAATTAAAAAACCTATACCTAATTAGTTTTGGGATGTTAAAATAGGTCTAAATTATGAAGGTAGTTTTTTGAGCTAGAATGAGGAGTTTCAAGCCACTTTTCATGAGTTTTATGACTTGGATGGACACTTGTGCTTCCTAACCTTACATGGTTCAACCCACATCATATTTTTATGCACAATTAACTTATTTTATTAGATTTATAAGTGTCTTTGTGACCCTTGGACTTCTCTCTTCTCCTCTCTCTTTCTCTCAAGTTTTATAAGAACTAGCCATTTTGGCCATTGTAACTTATGTTCCACCTAAGTATGGTGAAGCCCTACTCATTTTCATACCATTTGATCAATATGAATACTATTTTTTACCTCTTAATTAATATTCATAGTTTTTCCTACTTTAATTTTGGATCTTTCTTGGTGAATACTATGGATTCCTTGTCATGTTGCCTCATTCTTTCATCTTATTTGAAGGTTAGAATGATTCTTCTTGCAGGGCATGTGAAGTGTTATAGGAAATGTCAAGGATTGAGTAGGTTTATAAAATCAATACTTCCATTTGAGGCCTATTTTATAGTCCTCATAACTTTTCACATTCATTTATAACCTCATAGTGTAATATTGATGTGAGAAGATGCAGATTAAAGGAGTGTATTTTTAGTTAGTCCTTTGTTCTCATGTGTAACATGTTGCTAGTTATAAGCTATCATCTTATTTGGTGTATCAATACCATTTTACTAGTTTTATTTTAATTATATCTCTCCCTTACCCCCCCAAAATTTTAGGTGTAGTTGCAATCTATAGTGGTACATCAAGGGAGCTATCCCCATCTAAAGACTCACCTCATCCTTATGCTACCCACAAGTATAAATGTGTTTCCATTGTGCCAATTGGATGAGGAGAGATTTTACATCTCATCAAAGGTTGGAAATAAAAATTACAATATTTTTTGGCATATTTTATGGGACTCTTGGTCCAAGAGGTTGAAAGATTTTTGGTGTTATCTTTCAACAATCAACATTTGAAGGAATCTATTCGAGCATCAATGATGACTCTAAAGTTATATCAATTAGTTAAGAAGCCTAAGTTATCATTTTAAGATTATTGGTAACATTTTCCTTTGTTTTTTTATTTTAATTGGGTTTCATGGCTAAATTTGATGTTGAGTACTATTTTATGTAAGTTGGTGAGACATACCAAGCTTATGGAATTCTCTATCAACCTTGGTGTGATTCTTACCAGTCTTATATCTAGCATACAACTCCTTATCAACATTATCCTTATCAACACTATAACCAACCTTGTCATGATCCATATCAATTCTATAATTATCCTTCTCCATATCTTCATCCTAGTCAACTATCCACTTATCCAATTAGTCCATTATAACTTTCAAGAAGATACTCTTGGGATATGAAATGTATGTGTTGAAGCTTGATACACTAAATTGACATGGTCAAGATGTCCCTACACATATCATTCACAAGGTTATATATTTATTAGAGTTGGTCAACAGAGAGTGGGCACCTATTGAGAGATCTAATTGACAAAGGCTTATAAATGAGATGTTAGATTTGAGTGGCTTGTTTGCATCCTTGGAGGATAAGATAAGCATTAATTAGAGGTAACCTCACCAAACATATCATAATTAATATCCACTTCCACAAGTTTTTTATCAAAAATATTTTATCCCTACTCATGAGCCTAATCAAAATTTCTAAAGTCATCCTTTTTTAAATCGAGTGGTAGAGAGAGTTGAAAAGACTAGCCTTGTGTTTGAAGTAATACTTGATAGGTAAATTGAATTGGAAAATATGAAAATGTAATAGTCCATTATATCAAAATAATAATTGGAATCTAATCCCTCATTTTCCTCTCAAATTTCATCCCCATAATAAGATAAGAGCTCTAGATATGAGATTCCAAGCTGGAGGCAAGGTGGAGAATCCAAGCCTAAAGAGATTCCAAGTTTATTGAATACTTCATCCATTCCTCAAGTTGAATAACCACATAAATAAAAGACTCCTAATCCTAACATCCTAAGATAGAACAAGATATTGGAGTCATGGGGAAATAAAGAAGAGGATAAAGGCCTTGATAAGGAGTGTGAAGTTGAGAAAGAACTTGGTCATATGCAAAACCCTCCCACCCTTCCACAAGAAACCTCTTGTCCTCCATATGAGCCCTATTGTAATACTTATCCTTGTGATGATGTCTATCAAATTCAATAGATAATTTTCAAAGAGAACCTAGCAAGGAAAATTGAACATTTAGAATCAAAGATGAAACTACTAATTTAATGTGTGATGGAAGATTTAGACCCAAAAGAAGATCATATGCCTAAACACACCCCATCCACCCTTCCTCAAAAGAGTCATCAAGATAAATAAGATGTGAATGAATTTATTTTCAAGTATAAGTAATAAAATCAAGTTTTTTTAATCCCAAGGTCTACCTCCCCTTCCTCAAGAACTTTTGAAAGATCCCCCTACATTTCACTCTCAATCTGATTTTGAGTTATATGTGCCACCTCCACCAACTAGTTCATCTTGTCCTCACCCCATCACACTTTTATTTGATGTACATGTGGTATGGGAACCTAAATAGGAGAAGTTGGTTTATATAAGTTTATAACTCTTTCTTGAAGAAGACATACCTCCTTGGTAGCATCATTGGGCTAGGTCACATGATTTCAAGATGCCTAGTCTTAACATCACCATGAAGGAGAAAGAGATGGAATATATTAAATACCTTGAAGATAAATATACATATTATTAAAAAGTTACATATAATCATCTCAATTATGAAGATAAATGTGCTATTATGGATGGAGAATAATTCTAAGTCTTTCCCAAAGAGGTTGCAACCCTAGAAAACTCTCTTGAGACTAATGTGAAAGATGTTGTTCTTGAATATGAACTAATACCTCAGTCTGAGCATGATTCACCATCAAATTCAATGGAACTTGAAGAACACCAGCTTGATGATATCATACATCAAGAAGAGACTATTGAATAGGTAGTGGCTCTAGATGATAAAAAGGACAAGGATGGTTGACAGCTACAAATGAAGCTCTTTCAAGAGCTTGAAGATTTTTACCAAGTTGAGGGCCAATTACATGACAAGGTGAATAAATATCCTTCCATAGAGTTCAATGACTAAGTTTGGTTAGAGTATGCAAAGCTCCTTGATGAGCTAGAAGAACTTGTAGTTGAGAAGAAACCTAATCTTATTGAGAGAACCATTGAAATCAAGGAGGTTATAATTGAGGTTACATATGAGGAGGTTAAGGATTTTTGGATGAAATAAGAATTAATTTACATAGCCAAACTATTTGGATCTACCTAGTTATTATTGAACATCATGCCAATGAAGTTGGCACACATCATGAAAAAGTTGGAGGAATCAATATCAAGGATCAAAAGGCTACATGTCTCACTAAATTCTTCATGTCATGAAGTAATAGGAATTTTTCATCTTATGTTAGTTAGTGTTTGAGTTAGTTTGTTTAATTTAGTGTGTGTGTGTTCCATAAATGCTCATAAAGCACATGTGTGTTTGCTTCCACTTTGTTTGTGTCTTTTATTTTATGTGGTTGAGGTTGTCATTAGTTTTGTATTGATCAAAGCTTATGTTCATTGGTCAAATCCTTCTTGTTTGTCTCAATATTTAGTTTACTCCTGAAACCCAATGGACTCATAAGGCTACTGGTCTAGTTAGTATAGCAGGCATACTACCCCAATGAGTCACCAATTTGTTGACCAAATTTGACTTTTAGGTCAAATTAGGACCCCTATAGGTATAAGCATGAGTTTTTGATCTTTTATGGGGTATATTATATTTTAATTGGGTGTATTATATGTTATTTCATGTCATTTAATGTCATCTTATCCTTGATCTTAGTCATATTAATAAATTTATAATTTTGGGTCACTTAGTGGGTTTTTAGGGGTCATTAATGTAAGTGGCATGGTTACCAAGGTTCAAATGTGTGATATTTCTATTTAAAAGATAAAGGAGTTAGTTTATATATAAATGATGTTAGTTACATCAGAATCTTGTAGGTTGTTTAATTGAAATTCAAGAATCCAATTGAAAAAATGAGCATTTGGCACTTGTATGGCCCATGGGGAAGTGTGCCACATGGTGTAAGGTCATGGAATGACTCTTAATCTCCATAAAACTCATATCAATTATTTATATTATTTTTAGGTTCCATTTCTGATCTAAAACAATTCTACTCTTACTTTTCATTTTTAGACATATAGAAGTGACCTTCAAGTTTGTGCTTAGTATGGACAACTAAAGAGGTTTTAGAGAAAATGAATTTATGAGGTTATATTAAACTTATATATCTTAATTTACATATTAAAAGTTCAAATATTTATTAATTTTACTTTATCAACCATCCTCATGAAGTTGACTATACTTTTTTGCTAGTTGTTTCATGCATTGTATAACTTTTGCTCCATTTTGGTCAAATCCATACAAACCAATTGGTTATGTTGAATCCAAAGGATTTTACATACCTTATTATATTTTATACACACGTATTTTAATATTTCATGGTGTTTTGATGAGCAATTTAGTCCATGTTGAAACTAAGGTGACACCATGTGCAGTCTCAGTCAAAATTCTTCTTGTTTGTAGAATGTTGGTTTCCTATATAAGTCTCATGTAGTTGGGAGATTATTTTACATAGGTCTCAAGGACATATATTTCACCATATCACAATTTGGATCAATTTTTAACCTTACCAATCCTCACAGTCAAATTTTTCTCAATTTTACTTACAGTCATATGTATGAACTAGTCCATCTTGTTCATGGAGTTTTAATTATGGTGTATCAATTGGTTTAGGTCATTAATATCTAATTATATTTTATTTGGATGTTTTAGGAGGTGCGAGACTAATTATAAGTTTCACTGATCCCACCAAACAGTCATGAACTACCCGTGCCTACTCTATTTCATATGTATAGAAATGGTTTTAACATTGAAAGAGATGTATTGGAACTAGTTTCAAGGTTTTACTAGTTTAAATCATGTAATTTAAGGTTTTAAATTGGTTTTATTTATTTTTAGGCCATTCACTAACATGTTTTTGCTCCATTTCATGCCTTATCTATATAACAACACTATGGCCACCTATAGGAGCTCCTATTGATGTCATATTAGGGTAAAGGTCTTAGTGATGGTTTCATGCATTTTAAAACATTAATAATGAATTTGAATTTATTATATGTATATAAAACTCATAATAAGTCTAATTTAATATATATTTCCCAAGATTCCACACTTCTTGCTTATGTATGCGGATGGCCACCTACAGGTGTTGCATCAAAATTATAAAGATCTAAAAATGGGAAATTTTAGAGAATAATAAGGTTATTTTCAATACCTCACATGTTTTAGAACCAAAAAATACCTGATATAAAGTTTAAAAGACCAAAAAGGGTATATAAATTGTTGGGGGGAACAAAGACTGGTTATAGGGACATTTTCCCTGAACTGAGAAAATTGAGGCCTAGGGAGTTTTGTAGATATCCTAAAACATCATTACAAAGTGTTCCAAAAAATATAGATTAGTAAAAATTATTTAATCTATTATTAAAATACCTTTTCCAAATATTGGAGTTAGAAAGTCAATGCAAGGTATAAATTGAATACCTCAAAGTGCCTAGAAAACACTAAAATCTTGCACTAACATTTATAAGTTTATAGTTATGAGTGGCCCTTTGACACCCTAAGGAGAAAAAGTGAACACACTTTCATGGATCAAATGCTTCAATGGTTTAAATGGTATAAAAATACCATGAAGGTAATCAAGAGGAAGTTTATGAATAGTTTTCCAAGTACTATGGCCACCTAAGGTGTCTTTTTAATGAGAAATAGGCACCTACAACAAGGTATGAAATAGTGACCCAAAATTTGATACCTAGGTGGTGTTTAGAGAATATAAGGTAAATAAAACATATGATAATATATAATATGGCTATATTACTTCATGAAGAGTATCTCCATACCATGAATAATGTCTAATTAAACAAATATACACCTACAAGAATAAAAAGGTAGGGTTTAATAGTCAAGAGAGAAAGAACTCAAGTTTTGAGCCGAAGGGACATGTAAAGGGTATAGAGAAGTTGTAATTATGATAAAAATTGTCATCACATTAATTTTAACCATCATTATCTTCATAAGCTCAATAAAATTCAAAACAAACCTATATAGACCCTTTGAGACCCTATATACACCTACAACCATTGTAGAGGACTGGTACAAACAATGAGTAAGAGATGTGGATTACAATGATTAACATAGTATTATATGGAGTATAAGGAACTAAAAAAATTAAATATTACTATAATGGGGAGTATATTATTTTGTGTACATTGTCCTTGAATCCAAACCATGCATGAACTTATAGGTACAACACCCTAAGACAAAACATAGTTAAGAAGTTATACTCAGTCTTGACTGATTTAAGGTGTGAGAGGAGTATATGATAGGTTTTGGGAATATGTGAGGTTTATAATCCCTTAATTTTATTATTATATCCTCTTGGATCTTTCATGATGGATATAGAATAGACAAGTAGCCTTAAACATGTAATTCACAGTCTACACCAACAAATATTTCATAGTCTACCTATATACAGTTTGTATTGGTTTTTTCATAAGTTGAAAGGGTAAGAGACCTAAAAAAGGATTGAAAAATTATGTACGTAATTTTAATTACTTGAGGAATCTCATAAAATACTCACTTTTGTCTAGGTAAATAGGGGAGTTCCATCTATTGTGTCTCAGATAGAGGACATTTCCTTTGTGCATAAACCTAGATTTTGAAGAGGATGGGTGAGAAAGCATGAATCGTAAGATAAAATAACATTTTATTAAAGTTTTTATAGTTGGAAAATATATAGTTAAATATTTTATAATGGTCATAGAAGGAATAATTTTAATAGGGTACCCCACACTCTTAAGGTTGCAGACAGGCTCACGAGGCAAAGGTATGCCTAGAGTCTAAATAAGAGTTCATTATCACTTATAAATATAAGTGAGATTTAAAATTCATATAAACATGGGAAAAATAGATGTGATATATCTTTTTTAATTCATAGGAATCTTAAGGAGGTCATATTTAGGCTTTGAGGTGTAGACAAGACTACTAGGCATGGCTAGGCCTAGAAGCCAAATGGGAGCCCAACTTCACTTGAAGATTTTAGTGAGAATTAAAACATATTGGGTAATTTTTTTTAGGAAATTTAAGAAATGTTAAATAATTTAAATTTTAGGATAAACCATAAAAGGGCCACTTTTGACTCAAAGAGAACTCAGGCATATAGGAAAAGAGGAAAACAAGCTCTATATGAGAAGTTTGATTGCTCACATATTTCATGAGGCCTTTAATGGAAGCCAAATAAGTTTATATATGTTATATAGGGTCTTAAAAATCATTACTATGGATTTTTTTTGAAATTTTAACATGTTTTTGTGAATGGACCTTAAGAGGTCAAACTAGGCCTAAACCCTCCAAAACCCTTACTAGTCACCAGTCTATGGACATGGAGTTGAAAACCTATTGTAATTTCATATTTTTATAAGGATAATGATTGAAATTTTTATAAGACTCCCTCAGGATACCCCCTCCCCCCCAAGCTTTTGGACTGAATGGAATTATATAGATAGGGTACAAAATAAGATACTTTTTACTATTTTGTGTGTTTTGTAGGCTACAAGAGGTTTTAAAAGATGAAATAAAGTTTATGGGGAATATTATGAATTTTAAAAACTAAATATGGAGCTTTAATTCCTTGAAAAAACTTCTAAGTGTACAAAAAATAGATCTCATCTTAGCCAGCAAAAATTGGCATAGTGGACAAGCTAGTGAGAAGGGTGGAAAACTTTAAGTGGGATAATTTTAAAGTATGTATAATGATTTTAAGGATAAGGAGGGTCTTGAAATTTTTCATACACTACCTAGTATGTATTTTCATAGAAAAGTGTTCCCATTTTTTAGGCCAAGTGTGTAGGGTGTATGAGGGAAGAGGTTTTGGACTATAGATGATGACAACTCATTCCTAGAGGATTATAGATGACCAAGCCTACAAAAAAAGAATGGAGAGACATGCCTAAAACCCTTCCAATTTATTATAAAAATAAAAAATATCCTTAATAATATTTTTTATGTTCAAATAGGTCAAAATCATGAAGGTAATTTTTTTAGCTAGAATGAGGAGTTTCATTCCATTTTTTCATGAGTTTTATGACTTGGATGGACACTTGTGATTCTTAATCTTTTATGGTTAATCCAAAATCCTCTTCACATACATACGTAACTAATTTTATCATCTTTAAATGTGTCCTTGTAACCCTTTGACTTCTCTCTTCTCCTCTCTCTCTCTCTCTCTCTCTCTCTCTCTCTCAAGTTGTATAAGAACCAACCATTTTGGACATTATAACTTATGATCCACCTGATTATGGCAAAGACTTGCTCATTTGCATACCATTTGATCAATAAGACCAATAATTTTTTACATCTTCATGACTTTTAATAGTGTTTTCTACTTTAATGTTGGATCTTGCTTAGTGAAGACTATAGATTCCTTATCATGTTGTCTCATTCTTTCATCCTATTTATAGTTGGAAATATTCTTCTTACAGGGCATGTGAAGTGTTATAGGAAGTGTCAAGGATTTATTGAGTTAATATATTAGCTAGTGATATTTAAGGCCTCTTTTCTAGTCCTTCTAGCTTTACACATTCATCCATAACCTCATAATGTAATATTGATGTGAGAAGATGCAGATTGAACGAGTGTATGTTTGGTTAGTCCTTTGTTCTCATGTGTAACATGTTATTGGTTGGAAGGCATCATATTATTTGGTGTATCACCTCCCTTAGAATAGTTTGATTTCAGTTATCTCTCTCCCTCCCCCCCCCTAAATTTTAGGTGTAGTTATAATCCAAAGTGGTACATTAAGGGAGATAGCCCTATTTAGAGATTCAACTAATCCTTAGGCTACCCACATGCCTAGAGGTGTTTCCATTATGCCACTTGGATGAGATGAGTTTTTCCATCTCCTCAAAGGGTGAAAATCCAAGCGATAATAGGTAGTGGGTTTATGAATCCATTGAAAGATGTAGAGCATTCATTAGGATGAAGATATTTAATAAAAGTTATAGGAGGATGTAAACCAAGCTCTCTTATGAGGCAAAAAAAAGATACCCCTGCTATCTTTCTCGATGACCAAGAGATTAAAGTTATTTCTAAGAGGGAAAAATGGCTTTTATTCTAGGGTCTGATTTATAAATTCAAGGTTTTTGGCTAACTTTTTCATCACTTCATGAATGGATTTCTACTCGATGGAAACCTCTCATTAAAGGTAAAATAGATATCCACAACTACTCTTGAGGGTTTTTTATTTTTATCTTTAATTTTCTATAAGAAAAAGATTTTATTTTAAAGACTATATTTGGAATTGGGATAACCATCATCTATTTACAAAGCCTTGGTACCTAGATTTCAATGCCTAAAGTAAAATTTTCACTTTTAAATTAATTTGGATTATGTTGCCAAATCTTCCTTACTATCTCTAGAATGATTTGGTGTTTACATCTATTGGAAACACCACAAGGAACTTTTTCCCCCCTAATAAATTGAATGATGATAGGGGTATTTCCACATATACCCATATTTAGTTTATGTTATTTTTTATAAGGATCTGTTTGCCCAGTTGGAGATGAGAGTAGGGGAAAATGTTGTATTTAATGCTTTAATTTTGAAGGAAACCCTTTCATGTGATGAATATCTTTAAAAATAGGGCATATTTTTAATGATTGTTGAGACTTCAACTTCAAGAAAACTTTTTCTTGGTGGAAAAAATTATAAATTGAACATTCTATGATTCCAACTATGAATGGTAATGGAAGTGAGAGTGAGGAACAAATTTTTATATCTTATAACCCTTTGGAAGAAGTGGAGATAACCCAAAAATAAGAAATCATTACATGTTGAGGTAAGAGATAAAGAGGAGGATACAATTATGCCATAAGAGAGGATGGATGGAAATGTTGATAATAGACTAGATTCATCAATTTAGACTCTTGACTTAGTACATTTGTAGAATCAAGAAGAATTATGAGAAATCAACATTATTATATTACCAAATCCTGAGGATGAAGGGGAATGGAATATTTTAAGGGCTATAAATAAAGGACAAGGTAAATAATGTATGAAACCCATGATAATGTCTCTCAGATCTAACAAAGAAAATATTATGGAAGATTCTTAGTTGTTTTAGTTTTTGCTTTGTTTTGGTTGAAAGGAAAATTTAATCTTTGAGACTATTGGCATGTGTGGCCATTTTATCATTGTTTTTAATCATTTTGTGGCTATATTTATTCAACCTTTGTTTATTATGTCACCAAACATATTTTAATATCTAGATGTTCAGGGGTTGGATTTTTCTTTCAATCCTATGGTATGGGTTCCTAGTTTTAAAAAACCTAGCATTTACCCTTAATAAAAAATAATAAATGTTTGACATCATTTAATGTAAGACTTATTGAGTTGAATTTCAAAAATTTACCTAAGATTCAACTATCTTTTCTCACCTTGAAACTATGTCTAATTTCCAAAATCATCTTAACACTCTATGTTCTTGAGATAGAAATAAACCTTTTTTTTATGTTATATAAGCCAATTTACTCCTAACATCACATCATATAACCCTAATGATGAATCATATAGATCCACAATTGTAGTTACTTTTGGCAACTTGATTTCATCTTCCACTAGACACTTATCAACCTTAACTATTGATTCATTCATGTACTATATTCACCATGCATTTACCATAATCCTAGCTTTTCTAGATGACTTATTAAGAATTATAGGAGCAATAAAAAATTCATTCTCCCTTATGTCAATAAAAATTGAAATTAGATGGATAAAACAAAATACCTATTAATTTAATAGGAGAAGCTTATAATTTAGCTTGATGATTGTCAATAGCTACATGAATACTAAAAATTTACCTATTACAAAGCATAACCATTATTATTACCATCCAATTTACCTTTATTATACTCTCTAACACAATGATCACCTCCATAGTTAAAGATTACATCAGGTGGTCCTCTCATATCTGTTTATTGGTTCCCCTTGAAACCATTTCTACATTTCCTATTTCTTGAGCTACTATTGAACTTAGCATTCTCATTCTTAAATTGGTTCTTGAAATCTCAATTCCTCTTCAAATTAATTTTTATAGTAATTTTAGGACATCCAAAATATTTCTTGAACATATGTCTAACTTGAGCAATAGATATCAACTTCTGCTCCTACTTAACTACCTTTTCAAAGACCTTATCCATGGTAGATATCCCATGTACATCCAACTTTGAACCAATTTGGTTTAATCCCATAATTATCTTCCTAATTCAAAACCTGTCATCTTTTTTATACTTAGGAACATACTTTAGGAGCATAGTGAATTTATCATAGTATTCATTCACAAAAGGGTATTATTACTTGAGGTTCTAATAAATCTTTTGCTTCTAATTAAAATATATTTTAGGAAGCCACCATGACCTAAAAAATGTCATGAATTTCTCCCAAGTGGTGGTGGTAGAGTTGAGGTTCATCTCGAGCTTCATTTTTTCCCACCATGTTTCTACTTCTCCAATAAATTGATAAGATCCCCATACTAAATTAATGAGTTTTGATTAATTCCAAATATTCAAATACTTATCCATATTTATTATCCAAGCTTTAGATATATATCCCAAAATGGTTTCATCAATCTTTGGTGGAATCACGTTTTTCATATCTCGTGCCAACTCTATAGCTACTTGAGCTTTCACATATTGTGGTACTTCCTCATGCATATGTTCTTGAGGAATTTCTTGCTCAATATAATTCTCTTCAAGTTCTTCTTGAATATTTTCCTCAACATTCTCATGTACTTCTTATTCTAAGGTCATAATTTGGTACCTAATTTCATTCATGGATATGAGGATCTGATCTAACATTACAATTTGTTTAGTGGCAAATTAATTTAGATCCACTAGAGGATTTGTGTTTGAAGTGACCTCACCTCCAATTTTATCAGGTACCATTATTATTCTTGGATAATAAAATAATATGTTTGAGTTAGTGGAGTCATTAAGTCCTAAATTTTAATCCTCAACTTTAATACCATAATGTAACAACCCCATTGGGTTTTAGTAGAATAATGTAATATAAAAAAAAAATTACACAAATTAAATATTCAAATACCATCACACTAAAACCATAACATAGTGATTTTTAACTAAATAAATTAGTATTTAAGCTACCTAAAAACAAGGTCAAGAACTAATAAATTTAGCTAATGATCACAAGATTAAGTACAATGTTGATTATAAAAATAAATACTGCATTTATTTCATAAAAGTATATTTATGAATTCAACGACTACTAATATAATGCTACAACCAATTGTTTTAATGATTAATGTTTGACCCCTTATCTCATTAAGTATAGTATTTACACCAACACAAAATTCACATAAGTATGGAAGAATCATTTTTAGTGATTGGTCTTTGGGAATATTTGTGCTAGATAGAGGGTGTAACTCATATCTTACACCAGGTAATAGGCAAATAACTAGCTCCTAATTCTTTAAGGCATCTTCAATTATTTAGTGTTATGTGATAATTATAATGTAAAGTTCACAAGGCTATAGAACTGGCAGGTATGATCACTAAACTCTAGCTCAACACTCAAGTTGCCCTTCCACCCTAGTAAAGATGCTCCTACAAGATATTTAAAGAACTTGAGCTAGATGAAGTAAGGGGACAATATCGAGAGGAGGAATTGTAGTGAAGCTCTAGAAAAATAAATTTTCTATGTATACATTGCTTCAATATCCATTAGACTAAAGATTAGTATGGATTCTATGAAGTCTACATTTATAAGTGCCCAAGCTCATATATGAGCCTCTGGGTCATTAATTAATATGAACTAGACATATATGTTAGTAATAAAATATTAATTAATGTGTAATATTTTCTCAAAATCACAATAGAAATAGATACGAATAGATATACATAAATAGCATAAAATAAATTCACAACAAGAAGATATGATTTAATGTGGTTCACCAAATGTAGGCTATATCCACCAAGAAAAACTTTCTCAAATATTATTACAAGCCAAAAATAGTACAATCCACTCTCAAATCAATCTCCTCATAATTAGAATGGACAAATATTATTTGGAGATATGCTCAAAAAACATCAATAGGTAACTGACATAACATTTAAAAAAATAATGGGTACCAAAACCATGGGCTAAGACAACCCATAATGGTTCCCCATTAATTATGGATGATGACACCCCACATATATAAGTATAGATAAACCACATATCTATACTCCTAAAAAAAGGGGTGTGCTAAAGAATAAATTAATAGTGTATAATAAATTTTAATGTAAAATATTTGAAATACATTGTAATGTAAAAATATGCACCACAACATAATAATCTCCCATTTAGAGACTGGTTTCCTCTGAGCAAGCTTTTCAACCCTTCACTATCATCTTTGAAGGCCAACCAACACTGAAAATAACTTCAATTTCTCCCTTGTGACCACTTTGGTCATGTCTATAGGATTTTGACTAGTATGAATCTTTTCTAGTTTCAACTTCTCTTCCTCTAAAGTTGTCTTGATGAAATGTTACCTCAATTGTGTATGCTTCATCCTAGAGAGGAATGTGGAGTTCTCTGCTATGTGTATGACACTCTGACTATTAATATACAACTTCCCTTTCTCTTTATTATGCCCTAACTCCTCAATCAAATGATCTAACCAAATCATTTATTTTCTTACCTCTATGATAACAACATACTCAACCTCTATGGCTGACAAAGTAACAAGCTTTTGTAGTCATGAAATCCAACTCACCATTATGTCACGTACATTAAATACATACCATTTCATGCTCCTCATACTATCTAAATCTTAAGCCATGTCCAAATATACATAACCATACAATGTGGTGTCCAATACACCAGGTTGTCCCTATGGTCCCACTCAAGTACCGAAGGATCCATTTCACTAGCTTCTAGTGCTCTCTACTAGATCACTCATGAACCTACTTACTAATCTAGTTCATGGGTAATATCTGGCCTAGTACACACCATGGAATACATCAAGTTGCAAAATACTGATGAGTAAGGTATTCTAAACATCTAGATTATCTACTCCTCTATCTTGGGACACTATTCCTTTGGTATATTGAGATGGACTGCCAAATGAGTCCCAACTAGTTCAACATCCTACATACTAAACATCTCTAAGACATTATTAATATACTCTTCCTAAGATAAATTTAGGTTTTATTCATTTTTATCCTAAATTATTCTCATACCAAGGATTTATTTTATTGCCCCCAAATACTTCCTAGCAAAGGTACCTTTATTTCCTACATGTTTTTACCTAAAACTAACATGCCATCCACATACATACATAATATAATGTAAATACCATCATCAAACTTCTTTATATATACATAATGGTCTAAATGACACCTGGAGTATTCTTTCTCCATCATAAAATAATCAAATTTATTGTACCATTGTCATGGAGCTTGTTTCAAGACATAAAAGCTCTTCTTTAGTTTACACACCATGTTTTCCTTTTTATGACCTCATATCCCTATGTCTAATCCATGTACAAGTCCTCTTCTAAATCACCATGAAGGAATGTAGTCTTCATAGCCAGCTAATCTAAGTGCAAGTATTTCACTCCCACTATCCTAAGAAAAGTCCTAATAGAAGTCATATTTACCACTAGAGAAAAAATCTCATCTAAATAAATTCCCTTCTTCTATGTAAACCCCTTTACTATCAACCTATCCTTGTACCTTTTCTTTCCTCCATAATCCTCTTTAATTTTGTACACCCACTTTTTCTACAATGTTCTCTTACCTTTAGGTGGGTTTATTAAATCACAAGTCTAATTTTCCATTAAAGACTAATGTTCCTAATCCGTTTCTTGTTCCCACTTCTTCCTGACATCTACCTGAATTGCTTCTTCAAAACACTCTATATCTCCATTTGTAGTGAGTAATAAATAATTAAAATATGGAAAAAAACATTCAGGTTGTATTCTTACCTAGATGACCTTCTCACCTTAGGAGTTTGGGATTCTTGTGGAGTGGGTACCTGAACTAGTTGCTTAGACACTTTATCATCTACAATGTCCTCCAACACTATGTACTCTTTTATATATTAATCTTTATGATCCTATAACTACTATTTATATATGAATTTTTCATTAAGGACCACATCCTTAGATATAAATATTTTCTTGTCCTGAAGACTCCAAATTCAAAATCCAAAGTCATCCTAACCATAACCAATAAAGGTGCATTTTTTAGATTTAGCCTCTAACTTGGTCCTATCATCTTTATCAATATGAATAAAATATTCAAAACCAAATACTCTAAGAAATGAATAATAAACTTTCTTACCAGACCAAGCTTCCTCAAGTATGCCTCCATCTAAAGAAAGTGAAGGTCCTTTATTGATCATATATACATCAATGTTTACTGCTTCTACCCTAAATTGAAGGGGTAGTCCTGCATGAAACCTCATGATCCTAACACACTCCATGATAGTCTTGTTCATCCTTTATGACACTCCATTCTATTATGGATTTCCTAGAGCTATCCTTTGTTTGTGAATTTCATTGCTACAATATTCCCCACCATTACCTAATCTAAGACATTTTAAATTGAGACCTTTTTCATTCTCAACCAAAGTTTTCCATATTTTAAATATATAAAAGACATAATATTTTCTTCTAATGCCATACACCAAAAATTTCTTAGTTACAACATCAATGAAAGTGACATAATAAGATGAGCCACCAATAGAAGATACCTGAGACGGCCCCATACATCTAATTGAACCAACTCTAACATATTCTCCTTCCTCATAGGTCTAACCTTGAGAAAATTTATCCTTTTATATTTTTTGTCAACACAACCTCCACAAAAATATAAATCAAACCCTTTTAATCTAGGCAACCTATCCTTCAAAATTTTCATGCCCTTTTAGCTAATGTGATTGTGCTTATAATGCCACAAAGTTACACCTGCATCTGTAACATCTAAAATATAATAGTTAGCACTATTTGATAAATACTAGGTACCAACATTTTTAACTCTTTATACCATAATATCACCTTGGTCACCTTCCAATAATTTAATGTAAAAGTCACCATACAACCTTCACTATTTAGCTACCCCACAGATACCAAATTCCATCTTAACTTGGGCACATGCCTGACATCCTTTAGTAGCTAGGTGTTAGAGACTGAGTTGCTCACATCTATTACTAGATTGTTCTGACTCTCTCGTAAGGAACACAAAATAAGTAGATCTTTGACTTCATCATACAATTAAATTTTTATAGAGTTCAACATACTCATAACCAAATTTAATTCATTTAAATGATCAACATCTAAACCATTTTTAGACATCTTCATATTAAATAACTTTTTCATTAAAGATATCTTATTAGAAGTAGAGGGTTTCTCATATAACTTCTCTAATGTGTTTATGAGACCTTTAGTGGTATTCTCATATGAAATATTAAATGTGACTAAAGATGCAAGGTGTAATAAAAATGTCCCTAGTGATTTCCTATCAAGTAACCCCAATCTACATCTAACATACCCATTGATTGATTTACTTTTCCTCCTAGTGGATCATGAAGGTCCTTCTAATAGAGGTAATCCTCCATCTGCATCTTCCATAGACCAAAGTTATACCCATTGAAATTTTAAACCTTTGATCTACTATCATTATCCATAACTCTCACTTAAACTAATAACCCCTCCTATGATTCAACCCTTCAACAAATACAACCTAAGGCTCTGATACCAGCCATTAGGAATAAAATAGAAACTAATCTAGAACAATTTTATTAAATCATAATAAAAATAGATATGAATAGAGATGTATAAAGAACAAAAATTAAAATGCACAATAAGAAGATAATATTTAATGTGGCTCATCTAATGTGGGCTACATCCACTAAGAAAAACTTGCTCAGATCTTGTTATGAGCCAATAAGAGTATAATCCAGTCTAAGATTAGACTTCTCATAATTACAATGCATAACTATAATTTGGATTTATCTTCAATAAAATCTCTCAAATTTTCACTTTAATTCACACACTCTATTCACCTTCTCAAACTCAGTTCTTCTTGTATTTTACCTATTTTACATCCATAGATATATAATTACATCAATAGGTAACTTACATAGTGGTTTTACTAAAAAATGTGTACCAAAACCATGGGCCAAGTCAACCCATAATGGTTCCTCATTAATCATGGGTGATGACACCACACATATACAAGTATAGATAAACCACATATCTATACTCCTAGAAAAAGGGGGATCCTGAAGAATAAATTAAGAGTGTATAATAAATTTTAATTTAAAATATTTAAAATGCATTGTAATGTCAAAATAGGATCCATGATATAATAATATATTATGCTATGAACTCTATGCTATGTTTTAAACTATAATTAATGGTGATGATTATTGCAACAAAACAAGATGTGTCTAGGTTATGCATATTCTATATTACTAATGAAATGTGTAATGGATGTAAAGTTTTAGTTTCAATTAATTTATTTTAAGTAGTGATGATTTATGATTTTAGTTTCCATCATTAATGGAGTCCCTACAAGTTTTAATGACATCATTTGTAACTTGAATAAATCTTAAGTATAGATTATGTGCCATGTTTTCCTATCCTTGTTAGGAGCATGAGTCTGGCATGAGTAATTTGAGTAAAAGAAGCCTTTTGACCCTTCAAGTGCCTATATAACCCTAATATTAGTCCACATAAGGCTTGTACCCACTTGAAATTTGGCTTAGTCCATGAAATAATTTCACCTATGGGTCTACCTGAGTCTCTCGATGAATCGATCAAGACCAATAAATAAATACTCATGCCATGGCACAATTATCCTTATGTGGGCCCTGGTTCCTTGTTAGTTATGATTCTAGTGAGTTTATAAGGCTTGTTCCTTATATAGATTGATACCAGTGTAATTGAGTTTTGAAATATTGAGTGAAAATAGAATATCCCATGTTTGTGTCTAGTTGTAATAAACCAAGAACTAGCTAAGATAACTTTTTTCACTTTTATACAACATTTTGGTTTGATTGTTAGGAACCACATTAAATTTGGTTGTTATGATGGTGAAATAGAATGATGTACCAACTTTCCTTTGAAATATATTGAGAGCTAGTTGTAATAGGTGGAAGATAGCTTTGCATTAAAGCATCTAACCTACAAAGGATAAAAGCCAATAAAATGGGTTCAAAATAACCTATATGATGCTTTGTATGAGGTATTTTTTTGTGAGATACTTTATCATGTATACTAGTGGTTGGTGACATATTCAACCCATAAAATAAGAATCTCTAGACAACACTATGAGTGGATGAAGGACCACCTAGAGAGGCTTGAGACCCTGGATGCTACATGGACTAGAGAAGTAGATAAATAGTGGTAAGGATCTTTGAATAGTTACATACTTGAGTTTGAAATATAAATATAATCATATCTTAAAGAAGTAGAGTACTAGTTTTTGCATTAGCCTAGAGGCACTTTAAGGAAGGAATTTGATACATAGCTCAAAAATCTAATGGTGGATTATGGTTTTGAGACTTTAAGGATGGAAGGCTAAATTCCTTTTGTATACAATTAGTGTAAAGGGGGAGAGGGGATATGTAGGTGAAGTTTAATGGAAAGAGATGAGTAGATTGACACTTGATATCTTAGAAGATAGACCTATAATAAGAGATGATGTAGACAAATTGAAAATATGGAACCTAGAAGTGTCAAGAGAACCGCTAGTGAGTGGTAAGGGCATGGGGAAGGATCTATTGAAATAAAATAGTGCAAGGATGAGATATATAATGAATAAATGGATTGAGATCAAAAATTTATAAGTGTGGAATTTGTTGGGTTCTTATAGGATTTTGTGACTATAGATACACTTGATGTGCCCACCTCTTTGGAACCTATGTCACATGCTCAAACACTAGATCCTCCACTTGAAGAAAGTATAAATGTAATAACTAACTCTATTGATTACTTTGATCTTATATTTTTTTCATAATTGGATTGAAACTTTGTGATTTAATAGATTATTTCATATAAGGAGGTAAGCATAACTACCTCTAGACCATTAGATGTTAAATCACCATAATAAAAATTGAAAGTGAGTATACCAACTCAACTAATGTTAACAATGCAAAGTGGGTAATAACCTATAAGAAGTGGTATGACACCATAATTAAGTAGTATAACACCACTAACATCAACTTTACCAATAATAATGATGGGAACAGTGCTTAACCTAGTGGTTAGAGCTATTTGAAGACCACTACTAAGACAGATGTTGGGAGAAAAGCACCTCAAATAATAACTTGTCCCATAACAAATATAGTATAAAATGGTTATGTACTTACTAGAGTATCATGAAATGGAAAATGCCATAGAATATGTGTTTAAGTGTGAACTACAGTGGCATGTACAATACATAACCCAATCCGAGCATAAGGTTACCTAGTTTGTGACCACTTTACTTGATCATGCCCACACTTGGTATAGAAAATTTGATCCTAACTAGCCCATGGTTGACTATGATACCCTAAAAGATGCAATATTGAAAGAATTTAATAGTATAGAGTTTGAATAATAGATCATCATCATACTAAAAGAGATTACTAAAGGAATTTCAAAGATTGTGCACTTATACAATACAAGGTTTAAAACTCTCCCATCAAATCTCCCATATGATATTCTCCCTTCCAAACATGTGTAATGGTTCATTATAGGGCCACTCATGTCATTTTTAAGAGCACTTTCCATTAAAACTTTTACATACCCTTGAGAAATTATTGAAGTCATGATTAGAGTTGAGGTAGTCAAGAGTTTAGATATTAAGATCAACCCATTTATGGAAGTACAGATTGCATCTATGGCATCTTAACTCTATAAAGATACCACCAACTCATCACATGATGATTAAAATGGGCTATGGTGCATTGAATATGAAACATAAAGACATAATAGGACTAATTAACCATGAAGTAATGTATACACTTTGCTCTTAAGTTAAAAAGTATGTCAAAAGGTGCATGACATCCATAACTACCCTGTATTATAATATTCTAACCAAGTCAACCAACCATTTATTGTTGGTTATGTGATTCCTACACCCATACCACTATTGATTATTTGTTGTTGTAAAAAATGCATGAGAACATGGAAAGATGCACACAAGAGGCCACTATAGTAATCATAAGGAATGATTACTAAGGAATGAGGGCTACAACCAATAAAATATAGGTTTTAGGATGAAATTAGGTGCTAGATAGTGAAGATGAGGATGTGGTGGTGTAAGGTTCCCATCATGATCCTATTATAATAAAACTTAACACAACATTATCAATGTGACTACCCTACACATCCCACATGTGGGTATTGTTGAGAATCACATAAGGTCAAGTAATGACCTAACCTATAAAAAAAATTACCCAAGGTAGGCTTGGCATAGACAAGGGCATAAGAATGATCAAGCATGAGCCAAAAAGGGAAAGTTGTACTCCAAATGTATAACCCACATGCACAGAGTAGTTAAGGTATATGTGACTACTCACAGTGGATTCCCCACTTAATTTCTAGTTATGATAGTACCTAAGTTACACTTATAATATGGGGATAAGGGTCATAATGAGTTCTTAATGTGGCCTAAACCCAAAGTTGCACCATACCCAGACCTAACATGCCAAAAAGATATATTATAGTAGGCCATGAGTGTAATCCAAAACCTGTAAGGGGGGCTCTAATTAAAATGTGACCTAAAATAATATATTGTCACCTATTATAAGAAGTAAGATATCCAAGAATTTGAGATACAATAATTAACTAAGATCTTGAGCCTCTTACAAATAGATGGAATGTTTCCCCTATTAAAGATCTTTCTCTTGGAACATGTGGGTCAAAAGAAAGTTAAGGTCACTATGCCATACATTTAGAGGGCATAAGAAGTTTAACATATAAAATAGATATAATACTACCAAGAACTCTTGGTAAATACCACTATTGATGGTTGGTCTAGATGTGAGGTCCTTATAGACACAAACATTGAGGTCAACATCTTGACCAAGAATTCTTTGGATAAAATAGGTAGGCAAGCCTTGATAACTTCCCCTCATGTACTCCTCATGACCAATAAGACATAGCCACAACCTATTGGAATTCTAAAAAGCACAGTTGTAGATATCATGGGCATTAAATTCTATGCTAATTTTGAAGTGATTGAGTTAGTAGAGTGGGACAACTATTCAAAGCTTCTAGGAAGGCCATGGTGTTATGAAAGTAATGAAGATATGCAATTTAAAAGGTGTTACATGACATTTGAGAATGGAAAGGAGAGGGTAGTTATACCCCTCTCAAATTACCAAGGACCTCCATATGTCAAGAGCATAGATATCAAAGATGAGATCAACCACATATGTAATATCATGGTGTAAGGAACCAAAACTCTAGATCCAAATGATCAAGGAATCCTCTCTTTGGAAGATGGACAATCAACCTCTAACACTATTGATGTTCCTTATGACTAGTGGGTCAAGGAAGTATACAAGACTATTGGTTCAAGCTATCACTCAGTGCATGTAAAGGTGCCAATAATAGTAAAGATAGAATAGGTACAGGTCGATCACACTTTCAAAATATGGGTCACTTATGCCAATAATAAGGGGAAAAGAGTGTTTTACCTTAGTAAGTGTAAAATTATAGCACTCCCAAGATATGAATGGAGTAATCCAGTGGAAGACTATGTTCATGACCTTGAGTTATTCATCCCAAAATAGGTGGATAAAATAGGAGCACTAGTGTATAAATTAATTAGTACTCACACTTTTTGGTGGGTAATGTAAAATCCTAGCTTGCCAACTTATAAAGATATGATGGTAGACATTTTCACTAGATTTATAAAGAGTAATGAGGACTTAGACATCTCAACCTACTCTAATGATTCTAAACCTATAGTACATGTGTGTCTTTTTGAACAAATGTGGACTACCTATGGTGAAAATACCCTAAGGAATCTATGGGTGCACACCTTCTATAGGACCTTAAATACTTGACCATGAGCATGGTACATTGTCAATGAAATGTGATGTGAGATAGTCTATTGGGATACCCTTAAGGAGTGGTTTTGTTACATCTTCTCCTTTTCTTCTCAAAACCTTAAATTGATTGAGATACTATAGGTAATTTGAAGGTCAATTTTTTGGACACTTTAATATTAGAGGAGCACCCAAAATACATGCTTAGAAAAAAAGAGTTGGCGCTCCTTACCTTGTTTGAAGAGAAAAATCTCAATAGTGAATCTAGTAATGAAGATGATGACACATGGAAGGCATGTGATTAGAATAATTTGATAGGTAAAAAGAAGCTAGTATACCATGTTGAGGATAACATCTTAGAAGAAGAAGACCCTAACCATATTCAGATAGAAACAACTAAGGGTAGAAGACAAGTCAAATATTCACACCAAGAGAAGAATAAACCCTATCACATACCATTAAAAACTACAAAGGTAGATATCAATTTAAAAGGGGAACCAAAGATTTCCACTTTAGGCACTTATGTGTCTGACATAGAGATGGCACATATTGTGGACCACCTAGAAGAATTACAAGACTTATTCCCTTGGAACTATAGATATATAAAGGCACACAGCCATCCCTTGGGAAGATGAGCATCAATATATTTGATGATGCAAGACCTATCAATAAGTGACCTTATTAGATGAACCCAAATATTCAAACCAAGGTTAAGATAGAGATCAATCGCATGCTTTCTACAAGCATGATCTACCCTATGAAATAATTTGAAAGGGTTAGCCTAATGGTCATTAGCATCAAGAAATATGGGCACATCAAAATTTGTGTTGACTATAGACTGTTGAATTTCACCTACATAACTGACCCCTTTCTAACTTTATTTATCAATGAAGTATTAGATGAGATTATAGGTTACAAGATATACACCTTTACTGATATATTTTTAAGATAACATCAAGTCCACATTAAGGAGGAAGACAAGCTCAAAACCACCTTTTAAATAGAATGGAGTTTTTTCTCTTATAATATGATGTATTTTGGACTAAAGAATGTGTGAGCTATGTTCTCTCAATTAGTGATCACCTTTTTCAAGGACTTAATTCACAAATTCCTCTAAGTATATTTAGATAAATAAACTATGCAAGGGTTAGTGAAAGATCACTATGACAACTTACACCTAATATTTTAAAGGTGTAGGTAGCTAAAAATTTCATTAAACCTCAATAAGTGTGTTTTTGAAACGCCATTTAGCACTCTGCTCAAGCACATAGTCTACAATGATGGTTTGCTCATTGATATAGTAAATATTACAATCATCCTTCATCTCTAGACCCCATCAATGTAAAAAGGAATTCACACCTTTCCTGGATATTACAGGTACTATAGGAAGTTCATAAGTAACTATTCTAAGACTACATCATTGATATAAGAGATATTACAAAATTATATCCCATTTTATTAGGACACAACATAGGAAGATGCATTTAAAACCCTAAATCTCAAACTAGCAAGTGCACCAATATTAAAATTTCCTAACTAGGCAACTCCTTCCCACATCCACATCAATGCATCTAGTTCTATGATTAGTATTATTCTATCATAACTAGGTGAAGGCAAAATGGATCATCCCATTTATTTTTTAAGTATAAAACTAACCAAGGTAGAAAAAACTACACCACAACTGAATGTGAGGTGCTTATCATGGTCTATGCCCTATAATTGTTTTGATAATATTTATTTTTGACCCCCTTCATCTTATTCACTGATCATGAGGCACCTAATTACCTCGTAAATAAGCCCATTCTACATGGGCACATTTGCCTATGGATTATTTTATTTCAATAATTCTAGTTCTTTATTGTAGTAAAGCCTAGAAAACAAAACATAGGCCCAAACCATCTATCCTACATCAACACTGAAAATATGATAGTGCCTATTAAAGATGATATGCCTAACATGAAACTTTATAGAGTCCACCATATCCTTGAAGACTTGGAAGAGATCACCACATCTCTAACCTCTAGATCTACACCCTAGCCCATGACAACTAAGGAGAAGAAACAACTCATAATTCATATTGCCCCCTTCCAACTCATTGGTGGAGAACTCTATGAATTAAGTAATGATGAAATCATGCAACGATGTGTCTTAGAGTATGAATGGGACTTAGTATTGTAAGAGGCACATGAGGGGGTTGAAATAGGCCGTTAATCTAGTGACACCATGGAATACAAAGTACTACAATAAGGCTTGTGGTGGACTACTCTATTTCATCATGCAAAATAACATTCCAAATCATCTGAAATCTATAGTTCACAAGAAATATAAACCACCAAGATGAGATTCCTCTCAACCCCATCCTTTCCTAGGTTCCATTAGATAAATGGGTCATTGACTTTGTTGGGCCTATTTCTCCCATTTTAAGTTGCACAGGTTCATGATACATTCTGGATACCACATATTATTTCACCAAGGGGACTAGAATAATGCTAGCCAAATATTTTATTACCACCATAGTAGTAAGACTCATCTAGGAGAATATCATCAATCATTATGGATGCTTACTTATCTTGACTAGAGATAATGACACACACTTCATTAATAAAATCATTTAGATCTTACTAAGTATATGGTGGCACACCATAAAATGACCCCATACCATCCCCAAGTGAATGGCACTACTAAGGAATTCAATAAAATATTGAGAGCATGCCTCATAAAGATATTTGATGTTGGTCATAAATATTGAAATGACTATGTGTCAGCAGTATTATGGGCTTATCACACTATGTATAAGTTCCTAAATAAGGATACACCATTTCAACTAGTGTTTAGTATAGAGGCCATGTTACATATGGAATTCTTAGTGCCTTCATTGCACATCATGCATATTGGTTGATTAGATAACTAAGATTCTTTAAGCACATGCATGGAATACTTGGATCACTTGGATGAGAGATGCACCCAAGCAAGATGGAGTTATCAAATAGAAAAGGCATGCCATAATATATGGCATGATAAGCACATTAAATGCAAGGTATTTATAAAAGGTTCACTAGTCTTGCTATATGATACTAAGTAGCTTCAACACCTAATAAAATTGAAAATTAGGTGGATGGTACCTTATATCATCCATAATATATTGGAGACTAGTGCATGTAAGCTACACACCTTGAGAGGTGAAAAGCTCCCTAGTCATTTAAATGGCAAGAAATTTAAGCTATTTAATCACTAAGATGGTGCTTGCACCATCTGATAACAATATCCTAATAATAAGTGGGTTACTTTTTTTAGACCATAATAAAAATTGGTGTAATCCAAATCCTTCCTTATATTTGTTTCATTTCCATTAAGTGAATAAGAGTGGTGCTTTTAGGCCCATAATAGAACTCTTCTAGCACTTACATGCATAAATTTAGTTGGGTGAGTTGAGTATTATCACTCTCTCTAAGTAGCTGAGGCAAGACACCTAATTTTTTCTAATGCCATATTTTTCTTAGGATGATGATTCAAATTTTTAAGAGACTCCCTTAGGATACTCCCCATGATTTTGTACTATATGGAATTATACGAACAGGGTACAAATAGGGTACTTTTTACTATTTTATGTGTTTTGTAGGATACAAGAGGATTTAAGAGATGAAATATAGTTTAGGGGAAATATAAAGACTTTTGTATATACTTATGGAAATTTCATGCCTTGAAAAAACTTTTAAGTGTACAAATAATAGCTCTCATCTTAGCCAGTCAAAATTGGCATAGTAGATAAGCTATTGAGAATGGTGGAAAACTTCAAGTGGGGTGATTTTAAAGTGTGTCTAATGATTTTAATGACAAGGATGGTCTTGAAACTTTTAATCCACTAAATTATATGGATTTTCATATAAAATTGATCCCCTTTTTTAGGCCAAGAGTGCAAGGTGCATAACAAAAAAGGTTTTAGACTATAGATGATGATGGCTCATTCCTAAAAGATTCTAGATGACCAAGACTATAAAAAATACATGGAGAGGCATGCATAAAACCATTCCCATTAATTCCTATCATTATAGCTATCCCTAATAAGTTTTGTGATGTTCAAATAGGTCCAAATCATGAAGGTAATTTTTTTAGATAGAATGAAGAGTTTTAGTCCACTTTTCATGAGTTTTATGACTTGGATGGACACTTTAACTTCTTAACCTTTCATGGATAATACCACATCTTATTATAAGGCACAAGTAAGTATTTTTACAATCTTTAAAAGTGTCCTTGTGACCCTTAAACTTCTCTCTTCTCCTCTCTCTCTCTCAATTTCTATAAGAACTAGCCATTTTATCCACTATAACTTATGTTCCACCTAAGTATGGTTAAGCCTTTATCATTTTCATACCATTTGATAAATAAGACTACTAATTTTTTACCTCTTTATGACTATTCATAGTGTGTTATACTTGAATGTTGGATCTTTCTTAGTGAATACTATGGATTCCATAGCATTTTGTCTCATTATTTCATCCTATTTGTAGTTAGAAATCTTCTTCTTATAGGGAATGTGAAGTGTTATAAGAAATGTCAAGGATTGAGTGAGTTAATCTATTAACTAGTGTCATTTAATGCCTCTTTTCTATTCTTCCTATATTTTCACATTTTTCCATAACCTCATAATGTAACATTGATGTGAGAAGATGTAGATTGAAGAAGTGTATGTTTGGTTAGTCATTTGTTCTCATGTGTAACATGATATTGGTTAGAAGTCATCATATTATTTGGTGTATCACCTCCCTTAGAATATTTTTATTTTAGTTATCTCTCTCCCTTTTACCCCTTAAATTTTAGGTATAGTTATAATCCAAAGTGGTACATCAAGGGAGATAGCCCTATCTAGAGATTCACCTCATCCTTAGGCTACCCACATGCCTAAAGGTGTTTCCATTGTGACAATTGGATGACAAGAGCTTTGCCATCTCCTCAAAGGGTGAAAATCCAAGTGATAATAGATATTGGGTTCATGAATCCACTAAAATATGTAGAGAATTCATTAGGATGAAGATGTTTTATAGAAGATGTAGAAGGATGTAAATGAAGCTCTCTTATGAGGCCAGTAAAAGATACCCCTACTATATTGATCAATGAGAAAGATATTGAAATTATTTCTAAGAGGGGAAAACGGCTTTTATCCCAGGGTCTAATCTATAAATTTAGAGGTTTTTGGCTAACTTTTTTAGAACCTCATGAATGGATTTATACTCGATCGAAACCTCTTATTAAAGGAAAAATAGATATCCACCCCTATTATTGAGGGTTTTTTATTTTTATTCTTAATTCTATAGAAGACAAAGAGGTTGTTTTCAAAGACTATGTTTGGAAGTGGGATAACCATAATCTATTGGTAAAACCTTGATACCTATATTTCAATGCCCAAACTAAAATTTTCACTTTCAAACTAATTTGTATTAGGCTCTCAAATCTTCCTTACCAGCTCTAGAATTATTTGGTGTTTATGACCATTGGAAATACCACAGGGAAAAATTTTACCCATGATAAATTGATTGATGATAGGGGTCTTTCCACATATGCCCATATTTTAATTTATGTTGATTTTTACAAGGATTTGCCTACCCAGTTGGAGATGAGGGTAGTGGAAAATGTTGTATTCAATGCTTGAATTTTGAATGAAACCCTTTCATGTGTTGAATATCTTTCAAAATAGGGTATCTTGTTAATGAATGTCCAAACATCAAGTTCAAGAAAACTTTTTCTTAGTGGAAGAAAGTAAAAATTGAACATTCTATGATTCTAGCTATTAATGATAGTGGAAGTGAGAGTGAGGGACAAATTTTTATATCTTAAAACCCTTTAGAAGAAGTGGATCCAACCCAAAATAATAAATCATTACGTGTTGAGGTAAGAGATAAGGAGAAGGATACAATTGTGTTATAAGAAAGAATGAATGGAAATGCTAATAATAGATCTGATTCATCAATTCAAACTTTTGACTTAGTACATTTGAAGAATCAAGAAGAATTCCTAGAAATTGACATTATTATATTACCAAATCCTAAGGAGTAAGGGGAATGGAAAATTGTAAGTGCTAAAAATAAATGAAAAGGTAAACAAGGTATGAAACCCATGACAATGTCGCTCATATCTAATAATGAAAATCTTATGGGACATTATTAGTTGTTTTAGTTCTTGCTTTGTTTTAGTTGAAAGACAACTTTAATTATTTATATTATTGTATTGTGTGGCCATTTTTCATTATTTTTAATCATTTTGTGGCTATTTTTATTCAATCTTTATTTATTATGGCACTAAGCATATTATAATATCTAGATGTTTAGGTGTTGGATTTTTGTTTCAATATTATGCTATGGGTCCCTAGTTTTAAAAAACCCGCCCTTTACCCTTAATAAAAATAAATAAATTCTTGATGTCCTTTTATCTGAACCTTATTGAGTTTAATTTCAAAATTTTTCCTAAGCTTCAACTCTCTTTCCTCACCTTGAAACTATGTCTAATTTCTAAAGTCATCTTAACATTCTACCTTCTTGAGATAGAAATAAACCTTATATTTATGCTCTATAATCTAATTTATTCCTAGGATCACATCATATGACCCTAATTATGTACCATATATATCCATAATTGAAGTTAGTTTAGGCAACCTAATTTTAGCTTGTACTAGACACTTATCAACCTTAATTATTAATTGATTCCCATACTATACTAACCATGCATTTACCATGATCCTAGATTTTATACACAACTTAATAAGAATTATAGAAGAAATAAAATATTCATTATCCCTAATGTCAATCTTAATTGAAATTATTTGATCAAACAAAATACCTATCAATTTAATAGGAGAAGCTTGGAATTCATCTTGATGATTGTCAATAGCTACATGAATCCTCTGCTAAAAAGTTACCTATTAAAAAATATAACCCTTATTCTTACCATCAAATTTACCTTGAGTATATTATATAGAAAAATTATCACCTCCATAGATGAATTATATACCAAGTGGTCCTCTCATATCTGATTGTTGGTTCCCCTTGAAACCATTTCTAGGTTTCCTATTTCTTGAGCTACTATTGAACTTAACATTCTAGTTATTAAACTAGTTCTTAAAGTTTTAATTCCTCTTCCAGTTCTTTTTGATAATAATTTTAGAACATACAAACTTTTTCTTGAACTTATGTCTAACCTAATCAATAGATATAAGCTTTTGCTCCTACTTAACTACCTTTTCAAAGACCTTATCCATGGTAGATGGTCTATGCACATCCACCTTAGAACCAATTTAGGGTTTTAATCCCATAATTATCTTCCTAATTCAAAACCTCTAATATTCTTTATACTGACGAACATACTTTAGGAGCATAGTGAATTTATCCTAGTATTCATTCAAAAAAAGGTATCCTTGATTAAGGTTATAACAAAACTTTTGCTTCTGATTGAAATATAGTTGAGGAAGCCACCATGACCTAAAAAATGTCATGAATTTCTCCCAAGTGGTGGTGGTAGAGTTGAGGTTCATCTCAAGCTTCATATTTTCTTGCCATGTTTTTGCTTCTCCAATAAACTGATAAGATACCCATACTAGCTTAATGACTTTTGATTAATTTCAAATATTATAATACTTCTCCATCTCTATTATCTAGGATTTATCTCCATCACCCAAAATGGTTCCATCAAACTTGGGTGGATTCACCTTTTTTCATATCTTATGCCAACTCTATAGCTACTTGAGCTCTCACATATTGTGGTACCTCCTCATGCCTATACTCTTTAGTATTTTCTTACTCAATAAAAGGCTATTCAAGTTCTTCCTAAATATTCTCCTCAACATGCCCATGTACTTCTTATTCCAAGGTCATAATTTGGTCCCTAGTTTCATTCATGGCTATGAGGATCTGATCTAACTTTATAGCTTTCTTAGTGGTAAATTAATTTGGATCCACTAGAGGATTTGTGTTTGAAGTAACCTCATCGACAATTTTAGCATGTACCATTATTCTTATTGAATAGTAAAAGAATATGTTTGAGTTAGTGGAATCATTAAGTCCTAAATTTTAATACTTGACTCTAATACCATAATGTAACAACACCATTGGGTTTTACTAGAATAAGGTAATAAAAAAAACATTTACATAAATTAAATATTCAAATTATCATCACTGTAAAATCATAACATAGTGATTTTTAACTAAATACATTAGTATTTAAGCTAACTAATAACAAGGTCAAGAACTAATATATTTAGCTAATGATCACAAGATCAAGTATAATACTGATTATAAAAATAAATACTACATTTATTTCTTAAAAGTATATTTACAAATTCAACCGCTACCAATACAATGCTACAACCAATTATTTTAGTGATTAATGTTGGACCCATTATCTCATTAAGTATAGTACTTGAACCAACACAACATTCACCTAGGCATGGAAGAATCATTTTTTACTTATTATTCATTGGGAATATTTGTGCTTGTTATAGGGTGCAACACATATCTTGCACTAGATAGTAGACAAATAAATAGCCCCTAAATATTTAGGTCATCTTCGATGATTTGGATATATGTTGTGATTATAATGTAAAGTTCACAAGGTTATGCAGCTAGTACGTATGATCACCAAACTCCACCTCAACACTCATCTTGTACCTTCAACCCTAACAAAGATGCTCCTAAAATCTATTTAAAGATCTTGAGCTAGAAGAAGCAAGGGGATAATATAGAGAGGACGAATTGTAATAAAGCTCTAGAAAAATAAATTTTCTCTCTATACATTGTTTTGATATTCATTAGACTTAAGAGTAGTATGGATGCCATGATGTCTCCATTTGGAAGTACCCAAGCTCATCTGTGAGCCTCTAGGTCATCAATTAATATGAACTAGACAAATATGTTAGGAATAAAATATTACTTAATGCATAGTAATTTTACAAAATCACAATATAAATATTGATAAATAGAGATACATAAAGAACACAATTTAAAATGCATAAAAAGATAGGATTTAATATGGTTCTCCAAATGTGGGCTATATTTACCAAGAAACACTTTCTCAAATATTATTACAAGCCAACAAGAGTAAAATCCACTCTCAAATCAATCTTCTCATAACTACAATGCACAAATATTATTTGGATTTGTGCTAAAAAACATTCCTAAATTCACACTTGAATTCACACGCTCTATTCACCTTATTAAACTTAGCTCTTCCTATATTTTACCTATTGTATGTCCATATATATATAATTACATCAATAGGTAACTAACATAATGGTTTTACAAAATAATGGTTACCAAAACCATGGGCCAATTCAACTCATAATGGCTCCCCATTAATCATGGGTAATGACACCACACATATATAAGTATATATAAACCACATATCTATACTTTTAAAAGAGGGTATCCTAAAGAATACACTAATAGTGTGCAATACATTTTAATGTACAATATTTGAAATAGATTATAATGTTAAAATATGCACCACCATATAATAATCTCCCATTTGGAGACTGATTTCCTCTAAGCAATCTTCTCAACCAATCACTATCATCAGCAAATGCTAAGCAACACTGAACATAGCTTCAATTTCTCCCTTGTGACCACCTTAGTCATCATGAATATAGGATTATGACTAGTATGATTCTTCTCTAGTTTCAAATTCTCTTCCTCTAAAGTTTTCTTGATGAAATGGTACCTCAATTGTATATGCTTCATCCTAGAGAGGAAGGTGTAGTTATTTTCTAGGTGTATAACACTATTACTATTACTATACAGCCTCCCTTTCTCTTTCTTATGCCCCAACTCCTTAATCAAATGCTCTAAACAAATCATTTATTTGCTTACCTCTATGACAAAAACATACTCAACCTCTATGGTTGACAATGACACAAGATTTCATAGTCATGAAATCCATCTCACCATTGTGTCACCTACATTAAATACATACCCTATCATGCTCCTCATATTGTCTAAATCTCTAGCCATGTCCAAATCTACATAACCATGGAAAAGTGGTGTCTAATCCAACATAGCTTAAATTTTTCCCTATTATCCCACTCAAGTATCAAAGGATCCATTTCACTACCTTCTAGTGATATATACCTAGATCACTCATGAACCTACTTACTAATCCCATTGCATGAGCAATATCTAGCCTAGTGCACACCATATAATACATCAAGCTACCAACTACTGATGAGTAAGGTATCCTAAACATCAAGATTCTCTCCTCTATCTTGGGACACTACTTTGATAAATTGAATTGGACTACTAAAATAGTCCCAACCAGTTTAGCATCCTACATACTAAACATCTCCAAGACCTTATTAATGTACACTTCCTAAGATAAATTTAGATTTTATTCCTTCTTATCCTAAGTTATTCTCATACAAAGCATTTGTTTTGTTGCCACCAAATACTTCATAATAGAGGAATTACTAAGATATTCCTTGAGTACCTTTATTTACTGCATGTTTTTACCTAAAACCAACATGACATCCACATACATACATAGGATAATGTAACTACCATCATCAAACTTCTTGATATATACACAATGGTCTGGATGACATCTAGAGTATTCTTTCTACATCATAAAACTATCAAATTTGTTGTACAATTTTAATGAAGCTTGTTTTAGGACATATAAGCTCTTCTTTAGTTTACAAACCATGTTCTCCTTCTTATGACCTCATATCCCTATCTTTGATCCATGTATAAGTCCTCCTCTAAATCACCATTAATGAATGTATTCTTCACATCCAACTACTCTAAGTGCAATTAGTTTCCTCTCACTATCCTAAGAAAAGTCCTAATATAATTTATATTTACCACTGGAGAAAAAATGTCATGTAAATAAATTACCTTATTTTGTGTAAACCCCTTTACTAGTGACCTATACTTGTACCTTTTCTTTCCTCCATAATCCTATTTAATTATATACACCCTTTTGTTCTATAATTCTCTCTTACCTTCAGATGGGTTTACTAAATCCCAAGTCTAATTTTCCATGAGAGACTAATGTTCCTCATTCATTGCTTATTCCCACCTCTTCCTGACATCTACCTGAATTGCTTCTTCAAAGCACTCTATTTATCCATTTTTAGTGAGTAATAAATAATAAAAATATGGAAAAAAAAATTTAGGTTGTATTCTTACCTAGATGACCTTCTCACCTTAGGATTTTGGGATTCCTATGGAGTAGGTACCTAAACTAGTTGCTTGGACACTTTATCATCTACAATGTCCTCTAACACTATGTACTCTTTTATATAATACTCTCTATGATCCTGTAACTACTATTTATATATGAATTTTTCATTAAGGACAACATCCCTAGATATAAATATTTTCTTATCCTCAAGACTCCAAATTCAAAAGCTAAAGTCATCCTAACCATAACCAATAAAGGTGCATTTTTTAGATTTAGCCTCTAACTTGGTCCTATCATCTTTATCAATATGAATAAAAGCTTAAAAACCAAATACTCTAAGAAAGGAATAATAAACTTTCTTACCAGACTAAGATTTCTCAAGTACACCTCCATCCAAGGAAGGTGAAGGTCATCTATTGATCATATATACATCAATGTTTACCACTTCTACCCTAAATTGAATGGGCAGTCCTGAATGTAACCTCATGATCCTAACACACTCCATGATAGTATTGTTCATCCTTTATAACACTCCATTATATTATGGATTTCCTATAGCTATCCTTTGTTTGTGAATTCTATTCCTAGAATAGTAATAAAAAATTTCATTACTGTAATATTCCCCACCATTATCTAACTTGAGACATTTTAAGTTGAGACCTATTTCATTCTCAACCAAGTTTTTCCATATTTTAAATGTATAAAACACATCATATTTTATCCTAATACCATACACCCAAACTTTCCTAGTTACATCATCAATAAGAGTGACATAATAAGATGAACCACTAATATAAGATACCTAAGATGGCTGCCATACATCTGAATGAACCAACTCCAACTTATTCTCCTTCCTCATAGCTCCAACCTTGAGAAACTTTATCCTTTTCTATTTTTTGTACATAGAACCTTCACAAAAATCTAAATCAAACACTTTTAATCTAGGAAAATTATCCTTCAAAATTTGCATGCCCTTTTAGCTCATGTGATTGAGCCTATAATTCCAAAAAGTTGCATCTGCATCTGTAACAACTAAAATTCTCCCTAGAGATTTTTCATCACACTTTCTTGCTAAGGATTACTCTTATGATATCATCAAACTCCAACTTGGAATTGTTAGAGATCGAGTTACTCACATCTATTACTAGATTATTCTAACTCTCTGGTAAGGAACATAAAAGAAGTAGAGCCTTGAATTCATCATCAAATTAAAATTTTATGGATTTTAACATACTCACAACTATATTGAACTCATTCCAATAATCAACAATTGAACCATTTTTAGACATCTTCATATTAAATAACTTTTTCATTAAAAATATTTAATTAGAAGTAGAGGGTTTTTCATATAACTTCTCTAACATGTTAATGAGACCTTTAGTGGTCTTCTCATATTACATTTTAAACATGACCAAATATGTAAGGTGTAATTGAATGGCCCCAAGTGATCTCCTATCAAGTAGTTCCCAATCTGCATCCAACATACCCACTAGTTGATTTAATTTTCCTCCCAGTGGATCATGAAGCTCCTTCTAATAGAGGTAATCCTCCATCTACATCTTCCAAAGACCAAAGTTATACCCATTGAAATTTTCAACCCTTTATCTACTATCATTATCCATATCTCCCACTTAAACTAATAAACCTTACTACAATTCAACCCTTCAACAAATACAACCTAAGGCTCTAATACCATTTGCTAGGAATAAAATAGAAACTAATGTAGAAAAATTTCTTGGAATCATAATAACAAGAGATATTAATAGAGATACATAAATAAATAAAATTAAAATGCACAACAGTAAGACAATATTTAACATGGTTCACCCAATGTGGGCTACATCCACTAAAAAACACTTGATTAGATCTTATTATGAGCCAACAAGAGTAGAATCCACTCTAAAATAAGTCTTATGACAATTAAAATGCACAAATATTATTTGGAGTTATGTTCAATAAACTCTCTCAAATTTACACTTGAATTCACACACTCTATTCACCTTCTCAAAATTAATTCTTCCTATATTTTACCTACTATATGTCCATAGATATATAATTACATCAATAGGTAACTTACATAGCTGTCTTACTACAAAATTGGTACCAAGACCATGGGAAAAGTCAACCCATAATGGTTCCCCATTAATCATGGGTGATGATACCAAACATATACAAGTATAGATAAACCACATATCTATACTCCTAGAAAAAGGGGGATCCTAAAGAATACATTAAGAATGCACAATAAATTTTAATGTATAATATTTAAAATATATTGTAATGTAGAAATAGGCTCTACAACATAATAATATATTATGATATGAACTATATGCTATGTTTTAAACTATAATTAATGGTGAAGATTGTTACAACAAAATAGGATGTGTTTGGGTTACACATATTCTATAATACTAATGCAATGTGTAATAGATGTAATTTTTTAGTTTAAGTTAATTTATTTTTTGTAATGATCATGTGTGATTTTGGTTTGAAATCATTAATGGATTCCCTACAAATTTTAATGACATCATTTATAACTTGAATAAAGATTAAGTATAGATTATGTGCCAATTTTTCCTATCCTTGTTAGGAGCATGAGTCTAACATGAGTAATTTGAGTAAGATAAGCCTTTTGACCCTTAAAGTGCCTATATGACCCTAATATTAGTCCACAAAAATCTTGCTCACACTTGACATTAGGCTTAGTCCATGAAAAGATTACACATATGGGTCTAACTAAATCTCTCAATGAATCAATCAAGTCTCATAAATAAATCCTCATGCCATGGAAAAATTAGAATTATGCAAACCATAGTTAATTATTAACTATTATTCTAGTGATTTTATAAGTCATATTACTTATGTGGATTAATGCAAGTATAACTGAGTTTTCAAATGTTGAGTAAAAATGTAATATCCCATGTTGGTGTCTAGTTGTAATAAACTAAGAACTAACTAAGATAACTTTTTACACTTTTATACAACATTTTGGTTCCATTATTAGGACCCACATCAAATTTTATTGTTAAGATGGTGAAATAGAATTATGCACTAACTTTACTTTGAAGACATCAAGAGATAGTTGTAATAGGTGGAAGATAGCTTTGAATTGAAGCATCCATCTTGTAAAGGATAAAATCCAATAAAATGGGTTTAGAACAACCTATATGATGCTTTGTATGAGGTATTTTTCTATGAGCTACTTGAGCATGTATACTAATGGTTGGATACATATTTAACCCATAGAATAAGAAGCTATGGACACCACTATAAGTGGATGAAGGAGTGCCTAGAGAGGCTTGAGACCCTAGATGCTACATGGACTAGATAAGTAGATAAATGGTGGTAAGGAGATTTGAATAGTTACATAACTGAGTTTAAAATATAAACATAATCATGTCTTGAAGACATAGAGTACTAGTTTTTTCATGACCCTAGAGGCACGTTTATGAAATAATTTGATACAGAGCTCAAAAAGCTAATGGTGGATTACGGTTTTAAAACTTTGGAGATAGAAGGTTAAATTACTTTTGTATATGTGTAATGAAGAGGGGGAGAAAGGGATGTGTAGGTGAAGTATAATGGAAAGAGATGAGAATATTGACACATAAAAGCTTATTAGATAGACTTATAATAAGAGATGATGTAGATTGATGGAAAATATGCAACCTATAAGTGTTGAGAGAACCCCTAGTGAGTGGTAAGGTCATGGGGAAGGATCTCTTAAAATAAAATAGTGTGATAATGAGATATATAATGAATCAATAGATTGAGATCAAAACTTGATAGGTGTGGAATTTTTTGGGTTCCTATAGGATTTATTGACTATAGATACACTTGATGTGCCTACACACTTTAAACCTATGGCACATGCTCACACACTAGATCCACCACTTGAAGAAAGTGAAAAAGTAATAATTGACTCTATTGATGACTTTGATCTTAAACATTTTATCGACTTGGATTGCAACTTTGTGATTAAATAGTTTATTTCATATATGGAGATAAGCATAACTACCTCTAGACCATTAGATGTTAAATCGCCATAATAGAACTTGAAAGCGAGTATACCAACTCAGTTGATGTTAGTAATGCAAAGTGGGTAATAACCTATAAGAAGTGGTCCAACACCATAATTAAGTAGTATAACACCACTAACATCAACTTTACCAATAGTAATGATGGGACCAGTAATTAACCTAGTGGTTAGAGGTGTTGGAAGACCAATACCAAGATAGGTATTGGGAGATAAGTACCTCAAATACCAACTTCCCCCATAATAAATCTAGCCTAAAATGGTTATTTACTTGCCATAGTATCATAACATGGACAATGCCATAGAATATGTGTCTAAGTGTGAACTATAGTGGCACATATGAGGTATAACTTAATCAGAGCACAAGGATACCTTATTTGTGACCACTTTACTTGATCGTGCCTGCACTTGGTATAGAAAATTTGATCCTAAATAAGCCATGGTTGATTATGATACCTTGAAAGATGTAATTTTGAAAGAATTTGACATTCTGAAGTTTGAATAATAGATCATCATTATGATAAAAGAGATTACTTAAAGACTCTCAGAGATTGTGCACCTATACAATGCAAGGTTCAAAACTCTCCCATAAAATCTCCTATATGACATTTTCCCTTCCTAACATGCGCAATGGTTCATTATAGGGTTACTCATGCCATTTTGAAGAGTGATTTCCATTAAGAATTTTATAGATCCTTGAGAAATGATTAGATTTGAGGTAGTGAAAAGTGTAGATATTAGGATCAACCCATTTATGGAATTAAAAATTGAATATTTAGCCTCCTAACTCTATAAACTTACCACCAACTCATTGCAAAATGCTTAAAATGGGTTATGGTGCATAGACTATGAAATATAAATACATAAAAGGACTAATTACCCATGAAGTAATGTTTGAACTTTTTTCTTAAGATAAAAAGTATGTTAAAATGTGCATGACATCCATAACTACCCTTGATTATAATAGGCCAAGAAATTCAACCAATCATTTATTATTGGTTGTGTGATGCCTACACCCATACCACTATTGATTATTGGATGATTGACAAAATGCATGAGAACATGGAAAGAGGAACACAAGAGGCCACTGTAGTAGTTAGAAGGCATCATAACTAAGGTAATGAGGGATATATCCAACAAAACACAAGTTTTAGGATGGCACAAGGTGCTAGAGGGAAAGAAAGTGGATACGATGGTGTAAGGTTCCCATCACGATCTCGTTATAAATATAACTCAACACAACATTATAAATGTGACTACCCTACATATCCCATATGTGGGTATTATTGAGGGTACCATAAGGATGATTAATGACCTAACCTATACAAAAAATTGACCTAAATTAGGCTTGGCATAGACAAGGGCACATGAATGATTAGGTGTGAGCCAAAAATGGAAAGATAGACCCCAAGGGTGAAATATACATGCATATAGTAGTCAAGGTATAAGTGAATACTCATAATTAACTTACCACTCAATTTCTAATTGTGCTAGTACCTGAGTTACACTTATAATATGGGGATAAGGGTCATAATGAGTGCATAATGTGGCCTACACCCCAAGCTACACCATACCTAGACCTAGCATGCCAAAAGATATATTATAGTAGGCCATGAGTGTAATACAAAACCTAAATGGGGAGCTTCAATTAAAATTTGACTTAAAACCATAGGTTATCATAGCTCGTAAGAAGTAGGATAGCTAAGAATTTGAGATAAATGAATTAACTAAGATCTTGAGCTTCTTATAAATAGATATAATGTTGTCCCTATTAAATAACTTTATCTTGGATCATGTGGGTTAAAACTAAGTTGAGGTAACTATGTTATGCATGGTGAGGGAATAAGAAATTTATCATAAAAAATATGGTAACTATGTTAACTATTATTGGCACCTTTACATGTACTATTATTGGCACCATTGATGTAATGAGGGTTCAAGGTGTCAAAATATGGGTCCCGTATGCCAATAATAAGGTAAAAAGAGTATTTTGCCTTAATAAGGGTAAAATTTAAGGATTTTAAATATATGAAGGGAGTAATCTAGTGGAAGACTATGTTTGTGACCTTGAATCATACATCCTAAAAGAGGTGGATAAAATGGGAGCACTAGTGTATACATTGAGTAGTAATAACACTTCTTTGTGGGAAATGTAAAATCCTATCTTGCCAACTTTGAAAGATGTGAAGGCATCCATTTTCACTAGATTTGGAAAGAGTAATGAGGAATTAGATATCTCATCCTACTCTAATGAATCTAAACCTATAGTACACATGTGCTTTTGTGAATAAATGTGGAATTCTTATGGTGAAAATACCCCAAGGAATCTATGGGTGCACACCTTCTATAAGACCTTAAATACTTGAGCATGGGCATGGTATATTATCAATGAGATATGCTTCAAGATAGTCAATTGGGATTCCCTTAAGGAGCAGTTTGTTTAAACCTTCTCCTTTTCTTCTCAAAACCTTAAATTGATTGAGTTACTCTACGTAATTTGAATGTCATTTTTTAGGATAGTTAAATATTGGAGGAACACCTAAAATACATGTTTGGAAAAAAAGTGTTGGAACTCCTTACCTTGTTTGAAGAGAAATCTCTCAATAAGGACTCTATTAATGAATATGATGACACATGGAAGGCATGTAACTAGAAGAATTTATAGGAAAAATTAAGTTAGCATACCAAGTTGCTAATAACATCCTAGAATAAGAAGACCCTAACCATGTTCAGATAGAAACAACTAAGGGTAGAAAATAAGTTAAATATTCACACTAGGAGAATAATGAACCCTATCACATACCATTAAAAACTACAAAGGTAGATATCACTTTAGAAGGGGAACCAAAGATTGCTACTCTAGGCACCTATTAATGTGACATAGATATGGCACATATTATGGACCTCTTAAAGGAATTCCAAGACTTGTTCCCTTGGAACTATAGAGATATAAAAGGCACACACCCATCCCTTGGGAAGATGAGTATCAATATATTTGATGATGCAAGACCTATCAATAAGCGACCTTATCAGATGAACCCAAATCTTTACACCAAGGTCAAGATAGAGATCGATGGCATGCTTTATGCAAGCATCATCTACCCTATGAAATAATTTTAATGGGTTAGTCCTATGATCATCAACATCAAGAAAGATGGGCACATCAAAATTTGTGTTGACTATAGATTGTTGAATTTCACCTACATAATTGACCCCTTTCTAACTCTATTTATTGATGAAGTATTATATGGCATTGTAGGTTATGAGATATACACCTTTAATGAAGGGTTATTAGGATAAATTCAAGTCCATATTATGGAAGAGGATAAGCCAAAATCTAATCATGAAATAAAATGGGTTATTTATATTATAACATGATCTCCTTTGGATTTAATAATGTGTCAGCTATGTTCTCTTGAGTAGTGATCACCTATTTCAAGGACTAAATTCACAAATTCCTCCAAGTATATTTAGATGACTAGACTATGTATGGGTTAGTTAAATATCACTATGACAACTTACACCTAATGTTTGAAAGGTTTAGGTAGCTGATAATTTCATTAAACCTCAAGAAGTGTGTTTTTACAACACCTTTTGTCACTTTGCTTAGGCACATCATCTACAAGGATGGTTTACTAGTTGATCTAGCAAACATTACAATCATCCTTCATTTCTAAACCCCATCAATGTAGAAAGACATTCACTCCTTTTTTGGAAATTAAAGGCACAATAGGAAGTTCATAAGTAACTATGCCAAGATTATGGCATTACTATAAGATCTCTTATAAAATGATGTCCCATTTTATTAGGACACAACACATGAAGATGCAATTGAAACCCTGAAGCTCAAACTACTAAGTGTACTGATATTACAATTTCCTAACTGGGTGACTCCTTTCCACATCCACATCAATGCATCTAGTTCTAGGATTAGTGTTATTTTATCAAAACCAATTGAAGGAAAAATGGATCATATAATTTATTTTGTAAGTATAAAACTAACCAAGTTAGAACAAAACTACACCAAAATTGAATGTGAGGTACTTATCATGGTCTATGTCCTAATTTTTTTTTAATATTATTTTTTTGTGACCCCATTAATCTTATTCACTAATAATGAGGCACCTAAGTACCTCATAAATAATCCCATTATAAATAGGCACATTTGCCTATGTATTATTTTATTTCAAGAATTCTAGTTCTTTGTTGTAGTAAAGCTTGGAAAACAAAACATAGGCCTAGACCATATATCCTGCTTCAACTCTAGAAATATGATAGTGCATATTAAAGATGATATGCCTAACATGAAATTTTATAGAGTCCATAAAATACTCAAAGACTTGGAAGAGATCACCAAATCTCTAACCTTCAGATCTATACCCTAGATCATGATGACTAAGGAGAAGAAACAACTCACAATTCATACTACCCCCTTCCAACTCATTGGTGGAGAATTGTATAAATTAAGCCATAATGAAGTCATGCATCAATGTGTCTTATAGAATGAATAGGACTCAATATTTTAAGAGGCACATGAGTAGATTGAAAGAGGCCATTAAACTAGTGATACCATAGAATGTAAAGTACGACAATAATTCTTATGGTGGCCTACTATTTTTCATGACAAAAAATAATATTCCAAAGCATGTGACATATACAATGAAAAAAATCCAAACCAATTGGATGAGATGCCTCTCATCCCCATCCTTTCTGAGGTGCCATTGGAAAAATGGGTCATTGACTTTGTTAGGGCTATTAATCCCATTACAAGGTGCACAAGTTCATGATACATTTTGGCTACCATATATTACTTCACCAAGTGGGCCAAAGTAGTGCCAACCAAATATTTTAATACCACCATAGTAGTAATATTCATCTAGGAGAATATCATCAGTCATTATGGATGCCTACTTAAATTGACTAGAGACATATGGCATGTACTTCATTAATGAAACCATTTAGATCCTACTGACTGAGTATATGGTGGCATACCATAAAATGACCCCCTCCCATCCCCAAGTGAATGGCACTACTAAGCAATTCAATAAAATATTGAGCGAATGCCTCAAAAATATATTTTATTTTGGTCATAAATATTGAAATGACTGTGTGTCAACAATATTATGGGCCTATCACATTATGTATAAGTTCCTAAATAAGGATACACCATTTCAACTAGTGTTTATTATAGTGGCCATGTTACATATGGAATTCCTAGTGCCTTAATTGTGCATCATGCATATTGGTTGATTAGATAACCAAGATTATTTAAGTACATGCATGGGAGACTTGGATCACTTGGATTAGACATGCATCCAAGCAAGATGGAGCTAGAAAATAGAAAAAGGCATGCCATAATATATGGCATGATAATCACATCAAATGCAAGGTATTTACAAAAGGTGAATTAGTATTTATATATGGCACTAAGTACCTTAAACACATAGTAAAATTACATATTATGTGGATGGGACCTTATATCATCCATAATATATTGGAGATTGATGCATGTAAGCTCCACACCTTGATAGGTGAAATGTTCCCTAGTCATTTAAATGGTAACAGGTTGAAGCTATACAATCACTAGGATGGTATTGAACCATCCTATAACAACTTCATAATCATAAGTTAGTTGATTTATTTTAAACATAATATAATTTGTTCAATACAAATCTTTCCTTATATTTGTTTCATTTCTGTTGATTGAATAAGAGTGGTGCTTTCAAGCCCGTAAGATAACTTTTCTATCACTTACATACATAAATTAAGTTGGGTGAGTTGAGCATGATTACTCTCTCTAAAAACCTAAGTCAAGACACCTATGTTTTTATAATTTCATATTTTTCTTAGGAATATTATTGAATTTTTTAGGAGACTCCCTCAGGATACTCCCCATGCTTTTAGACTGTATGGAATTGTATAGACAGGGTACAAAATAGGGTACTTTTTACTATTTTGTGTGTTTTTTAGGCTACAAGAGGTTATAAGAGATGAAATAAAGTTTAGGTGGAATATTAGGACTTTTAATAACTACCTATGGAAATTTCATGTCTTGAAAAAACTTCTAAGTGTAGAAACAATAGCTCTCATCTTAGCCAGCTAAAATTGGCATAGTGGACAAGTTAGTGAGAAGGGTGGAAAACTTAAAGTGGGGTAATTTTAAAGTGTGCCTGATGATTTTAAGGACATAGAGGGTCTTGAAACTTTTCATACACTACCTTTTATGTATTTTAATAGAAAACTTATCCCCTTTTTTAGGCCAAGACTACAGGGTGCATGAGGGAAGAGGTTTTGCACTATAAATGATGATGGCTCATTTCCAAAAGATTATAGATTACCAAGAATAAAACCAATGCATGAAAATTCATTCATAAAACCCTTCCCATTTATTCCAATCATCACACCTATCCCTAATAATTTTTTTGATTTTCAAATAGGTCCAAATCATGAATTCAGTTTTTCACCCAGAATGAGGAGTTTCATGCCACTTTTCATGAGTTTTATGACTTGGATGGACACTTTTGTTTCTTGACCTTTCATGATTAATCCAAAATCCTCTTTTCATGCACAAATTAACTAATTTTATCATCTTTAAAAGTGTCTTTGTGACCCTTGGACTTCTCTCTTCTCATCTCTCTCTCCAATTCTATAAGACTAGGCATTTTGGCCATTATAACTTATGATCCACCTAAGTATGGTGAAGCCCTAATCATTTGAATACCATTTGATCAATAATAATACTATTTTTTTACCTTTTCATGACTATTCATAGTGTGTTCTACTTAAAATTTATATCTTTCTTAGTGAAGACTATGGATTCCTTAGCATGTTGTCTCATTCTTTCATCCTATTTGTATTTGGTAAGCTTCTTATTGCAAGGAATGTGAAGTGTTATAAGAGATGTAAAGGATTTAGTGAGTTAATATATTAACTAGTGCCATTTAAGGCCTCTTTTTTAGTCCTCCTAGCTATGCACATTCACCTATAACCTCATAATGTAACATTGATGTGAGAAGATGCAGATTGAAGGAGTGTATGTTTGCTTAGTCCTTTGTTCTCATGTGTAACATGATATTGGTTGAAAGTCATCATATTATTTGTTGTATCACCTCCCTTGGAATATTTTGATTTCATTTATCTCTCTCCCTCCCCCCCCCTAAATTTTAGGTGTAATTACAATCCAAAGTGGTACATCAAGGAAGATATCCTTATCTAGAGGTTCACCTCATCTTTAGGCTACCCACATTCTTAAATTTTTTTCCTTTGTGCCACTTAGATGAAAAGAGTTTTTAAATCTCCTCAAAGGGTGAAAATCCAAGTGATAATAAGTAGTGGGCTCATGAATCCATAGAAAGATGTAGAGCATTCATTAGGATGAAGATGTTTTGTAGAAGCTATAATAAGATGTAAACCAAGCTCTCTTATGAGGCCAGTAAAAGATACCCCTGCTATCTTGTTCAATGACCAAGATAATGAAGTTATTTCTATGAGGGAAAATGGATTTTATCCCAGGGTCTGATCTATAAATTCAAAGGTTTTTGGCTAAAATTTTTAACACTTCATGAATGGATTTATACTCAATGGAAACCTCTCATTAAAGTTAAAATAGATATCCACCCCTATTCTTGAGGGTGTTTTATTTTTATTTTAATTCTATAGAAGAAAAAGAGGTTATTTTCAAAGATGATTTTTGGAAGTGGAATAAACATAATCTATTAATAAAAACTTGGTACCTAGATTTCAATTCCCAAACTAAAATTTTCACTTGCAAATTGATTTAGATTAGGCTCCCAAATCTTCCTTACCAGATCTATAATGATTTGGTGATTATGGCCATTAGAAATACCATAGGGCAAATTTATATCCCTAATAATTGACTAATGATAGGGGTCTTTCCACATATGACCATATTTTAGTTTATGTTGAATTTTAAAAGGATCTCCCTACCCAATTGGAGATGAGGGTAGGGGAAAATGTTGTATTCAATGCTTGAATTTTGAAGGAAACCCTTTGATGTGCTCAATATATTTCAAAATAGGGCATTTTTTTAATGATTTTCCAAACTTAAAGTTTAAGAAAACTTTTTGTGGAGGAAGAAATAAAAAATTGAACATTCTATGATTCCAACTATGAATGATAGTGGAAGTGAGAGTGAGAGAAAAAAATTATATCTTAAAAACCTTTAGAAGAAGTGGATCCAATCCAAAATAATAAATCATTACGTTTTGAGGTAAGAGATAAGGAGGAGGATACAATTGTGTTACAAGAGAGTATGGATGGAAATGGTGATAATAAATCAAACTCATCAATTCAAACTATTGACTTAGTACATTTGTATAATCAAGAACATTTATAAGAAATTCACATTATTGCATTACCAAATCCTGAGGAAGAAGGGGAATGTAAAATTTTAAGTGATATAAGGAAAGGAAAAGGCAAACAAGGTATGAAACCCATGACAATGTCTCTCAAATCTAACAAAGAAAATCTTATGGGAAATTCTTAGTTGTTTTAGTTTTTGATTTGTTTTGGTTGAAATACAACTTTAATTATTGAGATTATTGGCATGTGTGGCCATTTTATCATTGTTTTTAATCATTTTGTGGTTATTTTAATTCAACCTTTATTTATTATGTCACAAAACATATTGTAATATCTAGATGTTCAGGGGTTGGCTTTTTGTTTCAATCGAATGGTATGGGTCCCTAGTTTTAAAAAACCTGTCCTTTACCCTTAATAAAATAAATAAATGTTTGACATAATTTTATTTGAGCCTTATTCAGTTGTATTTGAAAAAAATTCCTAAGCTTCAACTCTCTTTTCTCACCTTGAAACTATGTCTAATTTCTGAAATCATCTTAACATTCTACCTTCTTGAGATAGAAATAAACCTTAAATTTATGCTTTATAAGCCAATTTAATCCTAGGATCACATCATATGACCATAATTATGTATCATATACATCAATAATTGTAGTTACCTTAGGCAACTTGAATTTAGTTTCCACTATACACTTATCAGCCTTAGCTATTGATTCATTCTTGTACTATACTAACCATGCATTTACCATAATCCTAGATTTTATAGACAACTTATTAAGAATTATAGGAGAAATAAAACATTCATTATCCCCAATGTCAATCAAAATTGAAATTATATGATTAACCAAAATACCTATCAGTTTAATAGAAGAAACTTGGAATTCGGCTTGATGATTGTCAATAGCTACATGAATCATCTACTAAAAAGTTCCCTATTGTAAAGCATAACCCTTATTATTACCATCCAATTTACCTTGAGTATACACTCTATCAAAATAATCACCTCCATAGATGAAGTATACACCATGTGGTCCTCTCATAACTAATTGTTGGTTCCCCTTGAAACCATTTCTAGGTTTCTTATTTCTTGAGCTGCTCTTGAACTTAGAATTTTGGTTCTTAAAATGGTTCTTGAAGTATTAATTCCTCTTCCTATTATTTTTTATAGTAATTTTAGGACATCCAAACTTTTTATTGAACTTATGTCTAACTTGAGCAAGAGATATCATCTTCTTCTCCTACTTAACTAACTTTTCAAAGACCTTATCCATGGTAAATGGCCCATGCACATCCACCTTAGAACCAATTAAGGGTTTTAATCCCATAATTATCTTCCTAATTCAAAACCTCTCATATTCTTTATATTGAGGAACATACTTTGGGAGCATAGTGAATTTATCCTAGTATTCATGCACAAAAAGGTATCCTTGCTTAAGGTTCTAAGAAACATTTTGCTTCTGATTGAAATATAGTTAAGGTAGCTACCATGACCTAAAAAATGTCATGAATTGCTCCCAAGTGGTGGTGGTAGAGTTGAGGTTCATCTCAAGCTTCATATTTGTCCACCATGTTTTTGCTTCTCCAATAAACTGATAAGATCCTCATACTAACTTAATGACTTCTGATTAATTTCACATACTAAAATACTTCTCCATCTTTTTTATCTAATATTTAGCTCCATATTCAAAAATGGTTCTATCAAACTTGGATGGATTCACCTTTGTCATATCTCATGGCATCTCTATAGCTACTCGAGCTCTTGCATATTATGTTACCTCCTCATGCCTATGCTCTTGAGGATTTTTTTGCTCAATATAATGCTCTTTAAGTTCTTCCCAAATATTCTCCTCAACATGACCATGCACTTCTTGTTCTAAGGTCATAATTTATTCCCTAGTATCATTCATGGCTATGAGGATCTGATCTAACTTTAAAGCTTTCTTAGTGGCAAATTAATTTGGATCCACATGATGATTGGTGTTTGAAGTGACCTCACCTCCAATTTTAGTAGATACCATTATTATTCATAGATATTAAAAGAATATGTTTGAGTTAATGGAATCATTAAGTCCTAAATTTTAATCCTTGACTCTAATACCACATAGTAACAACCCCATTGGGTTTTAGTATAATAAGGTAATTTAAAAAAAACATTTACATAAATTAAATATTCAAATGTCATCACACTAAAACCATAACACAGTAATTTTTAACTAAATACATTAGTATTTAAGCTAACTAAAAATAAGTTCAAGAACTAATATATTTAGCTAATGATCACAAGATCAAGTATAATGATGATTATACAAATAAATAATATATTTATTTCATAAAAGTATATTTACAAATTCAACCACTACTAATACAATGCTACAACCAATTGATTTAATGATTAATGTTGGACCCCTTATCTTGTTAATCATAGTAATTGCACCAACACAAAATTCACCTAGGCATAGAAGACTCATTTTTTAGTAATTAGTCATTGGGAATATTCATTCCTACTAGAGGGTGCAACGCATATCTTGTACCAGCTAGTAGGTAGATAACTAGCTCCTAAATCTTCAGGGCATCTTTGATGATTTGGTGATATGTGGTGATTGTAATGTAAAGTTCACAAGGTTATAGAGCTAGAAGGTATGATCACCAAACTCAAGCTCAACACTCAGCTTGCACATTCTAGTCTAGAAAAGATGCTCCTAAAAGCTATTTAAAGAACTTGAGCTAGATGAAGCAATGAGATAATATGGGGAATAGGAATTGTAGTGAATATATAGAAAAATAAATATTCTTTGTATACATTGCTTTGATATCCATTAGACTTAAGAGTAGTATGGATGCCATGAAGTCTCCATTTGTAAGTACCCAAGTTCATCTATGAGCCTCTAGGTCATTAATTAATATGAACTAGACATATATGTTAGGAATAAAATATTAATTAATGTATAATAATTTCTTAAAATCACAATAGCAATAGCTATGAATAGAGATACATAAATAACATAAATTAAAATGCATAACAAGAATATAGGATTTAATGTGGTTCACCAAATGTGGGCTATACCACCAAGAAACACTTTCTTAAATATTATTACAAGCCAACAAGAGTAAAATCCACTCTCAAATCAATCTTCTCATAATTACAATGCACAAATATTGTTTTGAGTTGTGCTAAAAAAACTCTCTTGAATTCACACTTGAATTCACACACTCTATTCACCTTATCAAACTCAGTTCTTCTTATATTTTACATATCATATGTCCATATATATATATATATATATAATTACATCAATAGGTAACTAACATAATGGTTTTACAACATAAGGGGTACCAAAATCATGGGCCAAGTCAACCCATAATGGTTCCCCATTAATCATGGCTAATGATACCACACATATATAAATATAGATAAACCACATATCTATACTCCTAAAAAAAAGGGTATCCTAAAGAATACATTAATATTATACAATAAATTTTAATGTATAATATTTAAAATACATTGTAATGTCAAAATATGCACCATAACATAATAATCTCCCATTTGGAGATTGATTTCCTCTAAGAAAGCTTCTCAACCCTTCACTATCATCTATGAAGGCCAACAACACTAAACATAACTTCAATTTCTCCTTTGTGACCACCTTGGTCATCATGTCTAGAAGATTTTGACTAGTACGAATCTTCTCCAGTTTCAACTTCTCTTTCTCTAAAGTTGTCTTGAAGAAATGTTACATACACTTTATATGCTTCATATTAGAGAGGAAGGTGAAGTTATTTCCTAGGTGTATAACACTCTGACTATTACTATACAACTTCCCTTTCTCTTTCTTATACCCTAATTCCTCAAGAAAATTCTCTAACCAAATCATTTATTTTCTTACCTCTGTGCAAACAACATACTCAACCTTTATGGTTTTCAAAGCCACAAGCTTTTGTAATCATGAAATCCAACCCACCATTGTGTCACCTACATTAAAAACATATCTTATCATGGTCCTCATACTATCTAAATCTCCATCCATGTCTAAATCTACATAACCATGCAAAGTGGTGTCCAATCCACCATAGCTTAAAGTTGTCCCTATGGTCCCACTAAAGTACCAAAGGATCCATTTCACTACCTTCTAGTGATCTCTACCTAGATCACTCATGAACCTACTTACTAATCCCATTGCATGGGAAATATCTAGCCTAGTACACACCATGGAATACATCAAGCTACCAACTACTAATGAGTAAGGCATCCTAAACATGTAGATTCTCTCTTCTTCTATCTTGGGACACTACTCCTTTAATAAATTGAAATGGACTACTAAACAAGTCCCAACCAGTTTAGCATCCTTCATACTAAACATATCTAATACCTTATTAATGTACACTTCTTAAAATAAATTTAGTTTTTATTCCTTCCTATTTCAAGTTATTCTCATACCAAGGATTGGTTTTGTTGCCCCCAAATACTTCATAACAAAGGAATTATTGAGCTATTCCTTGAGTACCTTTATTTGCTGCATGTTTTTACCTAAAACCAACATGACATCCACATACATACATAGGATAATGCAACTACCATCATCAAACTTCTTGATATATACACAATAGTCTGGATGACACCTAGAGTATTCTTTCCACATCATAAAACTATCAAATTTATTGTACAATTCTCATGGAGCTTATTTTAGGACATATAAGCTCTTCTTCAGTTTACAAACCATGTTCTCCTTCTTATGACCTCATATCCCTATCTTTGATCCATGTATAAGTCCTCCTCGAAATCACCATGAAGGAATGTAGTCTTCATATCCAACTGCTCTAAGTGCAAGTAGTTTCCTCCCACTATCCTAAGAAAAGTCCTAATATAAGTCATATTTACCACTAGAGAAAAAATCTCATGTAAATAAATTCCCTTCTTCTATGTAAACCCCTTTACTAACAACCTATCATTGTACCTTTTCTTTCCTCCATAATCCTCTTTAATTCTATACACCCACTTGTTCTATAATGCTCTCTTACCTTCAGATGGGTTTACTAAATCCCAAGTCTTATTCTCCATTAGAGATTGATACTCCTCATCCATTTCTTATTCCCACTTGTTCCTAACATCTACCTAAATTGCTTCTTCAAATCACTCTATATCTCCATTGTAAGTGAGTAATAAATAATTAAAATATGAAAAAAAAAACATTTAGGTTGCATTCTTACCTAGAAGACATTTTCACCTTATAATTATGGGATTCTTGTGGAGTAGGTACCTAAATTAATTTCTTGGACACTTATTATCTACAGTGTCCTCCAACACTATGTGCTCTTTTCTATAATCCTCTCCTCAATCCTATAACTATTATTTATACATGACTTTTTCATTAGGGACCACATCCCTAGAATAAAACATTTTCTTTTTCTCAACACTCCAAATTTGAAAGCCAAAGTCATCCTCACCATAACCAATAAAGGTGCATTTTTTAGATTTATCCTCTAACTTGGTTTTATCATCTTTATCAATATGAATAAAAGTTTCACAAACAAATACTCTAAGAAAGGAATAATCAACCTTATTATTAGACCAAGCTTACTCAAGTATGCCACCATCCAAGGAAGGTGAAGGTCCTCTATTGATCATATATACATCCATTTTTATCATGTCTACCAAAAATACAAGAGGCAGTCCTGCATGCAACCTCATGATCCTAGCACACTCCATGATAGTTTTGTTCATCCTTTATAAAACTCTAGTCTATTATAGATTTCTTAGATCTATCCTTTGTTTTTGAATTCCATTCCTAGAATAGTAATAAAAAATTTCATTATTTTAATATTCCCCTCCCTTATCTAACCTAAGACATTTTAAATTGAGATATGTTTCATTCTCAACAAAGGTTTTCCATAATTTAAATTTATAAAACACATCATATTTTCTCCTAATGCCATAAACCCAAAATTTCCTAATTACATCATCAATAAAAGTGACATACTAAGATGAGCCACCAATAAAAGATACCTAAGATGGCCCTCATACATCTAAATGAACCAACTCTAACTTATTATCCTTCCTCATAGGTCCAACCTTGAAAAACTTTATCCTTTTATATTTTTTGTACACACAGACTTCAAAAAAATATAAATCAAACCGTTTTAATTTAAGCAACCTATCCTTCAAAATTTTCATGTCATTTTAGCTCATGTGATCAAGCTTATAATGCCACAAAGTTGCATCTACATCTGTAATAACTAAAATACAATAGTTACAACTATTTGATAAATAAAAGATACAAAATTCTTAAACTCTTTCTACCACAAGAGCACCCTTGGTCACCTTCCAATAATCTACTATAAAAGTCACCATACAACCTTCATTGTCTAGTTGCCCCATATATACCGAATTCCATCTCAACTTGGGAACATGCCTGACATCTTTTGGTAGCTAAGTGTTCCCATTTTGCATATTCATATAAACACATCCTTTTCCTATGCTTAAAGGCTCATCATCACTAGTATAAACATGTCCAAAATCTACTTAAACATACTCAATAAAATAATACCTATATGGTGTAGCATGAAAAGAAGCCCCTGAATCTAAAACCCAAGACTTGACAATATTCTCCATGGAGAGAATTAATGCATCCTGTCAAACATTACCTGATGCCACAATAACCTCCTTGGTGTCTTCCTAATTTTTATTCTTTCTCTAAACAGCCCAAAAATCCTTATTTTCATTCCCAATCTTTTCATATTACCAACATGCCATCATATTCTTTGATTTTGACCTTCCATGAGAATTTGACATTCCATGCTTTCCTTTTCTTCTACACTTTTGTCTCCCTCTACTCTCCACCACCAAATCATCACCTAAATTAGAAATATCCATATATATTTTCTATCACATTTCCTCACTAAGGATTACTCCTATGATATCATCAAACTCCAACTTGGCATTATAAGAGACCGAGTTGCTCACATTTATTACTAGATTGTTCTAACTCTTTGGTAAGGAACACATAATAAGTAGAGCCTTGACTTAATCATCAAATTAAATTTTTATAGAGTTCAACATACTCACAAATATATTAAATTCATTCAAATGATCAGCAATTGAACCATTTTTAGACATCTTCATATTAAATAACTTTTTCATTAAAAATATTTTATTTGAAGTAGAGGGTTTCTCATATAACTTCTATAACATGTTCATGAAACCTTTAATGGTCTTCTCATATGAAATATTAAACATGAACAAAGATTTAATTCATAATCGATTGGCCCCAAGTAATTTCCTATCAAGTAGCTCCCAATATGAATTTAACATACCCATCGGTTGATTTACTTTTCCTCTTAGTGGATCATGAAGGTCCTTCTAATAGAGTTAATCTTCCATCTACATCTTTCATAGACCAATGTTCTACCCATTGAAAGCTTCAACCTTTGATATACTATAATTATCCATATCTCCCACTTAAACTAATAACCCTTCTTATGATTCAACCCTTTAAGAAATACAACCTAAGGCTCTGATACCAGCTGTTAGAAATAAAATAGAAACTAATGTAGAATAATTTCATAGAATCATTGTAACAAGAGATATGAACATAGATACATAAAGAATAGAAATTAAAATTCATAAAAAGAAGATAATATTTAATGTGGTTCACCTAATGTGGGATACATCCACTTAGAAACACTTACTTTGATCTTATAATGAGCCAACAAGAGTAAAATCCACTCTAAGATTAGTCTTCTCACACTTAAAATGCATAAATATTATTTGGAGTTATGTTCAATAAACTCTCTCAAATTTGTACTTGAATTCACACACTCTGTTCACCTTCTCAAACTTAGTTCTTCCTATATTTTACCTACTGTATGTCCATAGATATATAATTACATCAACAGATAACTTACATAGCAATTTGACTAAATAATGGGTACCAAAACCATGGGCCAAGTCAACCCATAATGGTTCCCTATTAAGCATGGGTGATGACACCACATATATACAAGTACAGATAAACCACATATCTATACTCTTGGAAAAAGGGGGATCCTGAAGAATACATTAAGAGTGTACAATACATTTTAATATAAAATATTTAAAATTCATTGTAATGTAAAAATAGGCTGCATAACATAATATTATATTATGTTATGAACTCTATGCTATGTTTTAAACTATAATTAATGGTGAAGATTATTGCAACAAAATAGGATGTGTCTTGGTTACACATATTCTATATTACTAATGAAATGTGTAATGGATGTAATGTTTTAGTTTCAATTAATTTATTTTAAGTAATGATCATGTGTGGTTTTGGTTTGCATCATTAATAGATTACCTACAATTTTTAATGACATCATTTGTAACTTTCATAAAGATTAGGTATAGATTATGTGATGAGTTTTCTTATCCTTGTTAGGAGCATGAGTCTGGCATGAGTACTTTAAGTAAGAGAAGCCTTTTGACCCTTCAAGTGCTTATATGATCCTAATCTTAGTCCACAAAAGGCTTACACCCACTTGACATTAGGATTAGTCCATGAAAGGATTGCACCTATGGGTCTACCTAAATCTCTTGATGAATCAATCAAATCTCATAAATAAATCCTCATGCCATGGCATAATTATCCTTATGCAGGCCTTGGTTCTTTCTTATATATGATTCCTTATGTTGATTGATGCCAAAGTAACTAAGTTTTTAAATATTGAGTGAAAATGGAATATCCCATGTTTATCTCTAGTTATAATAAACCAAGAACCAACTAAGATAATGTTTTACACTTTTATACAACATTTTGGTTCTATTGTTAGGACCCACATTAAATTTTTATTGTTATAATGGTGCAATAGAATGATGTACCAACTTTCCTTTGAAAACATCAAGAGCTAGTTATAATAGGTGTAAGATACCTTTGTACTAAAGCATCCAACCTACAAAGGAAAAGCCAATAAAATGGGTTCAAAACAACCAATATGATGCTTTGTATGAGGTCTTTTGTGTGAGTTACCTATGCATGTATACTAGTGGTTGGCTACATATTCAACCCATATAATAAGAAGATATGGACAACAATATGAGTGGATGATAGAGTGCCTATAGAGGCTTGAGACCCTAGATGCTACATGGACTAGAAAAGTAGATAAATGGTGGTAAGGAGATTTGAATAGTTACATACTTGAGTTTACAATATAAACATAGTCATGTATTGAAGAAGTAGAGTACTAGTTTTTGCATGACCCTAGAGGCACATTTATGAGTAGATTGACACCTGAGAACTTAGAAGATATACCTATAATAAGAGATGATATAGACTAAAGGAAAATATGGAACATATAAGTGTCAAGAGAACCCCTAGTGAGTGGTAAGGTCATGGGGAAGGATCTCTTGAAATAAAATAGTGTGAGGATAAGATATATAATGAAGCAATGGATTGAGATCAACACTTGATAGGTGTGGAATTTTTTGGGTTCCTATAGGATTTGGTGACTATAGATACACTTGATGTGCCTACCCCCTTGAAACTTATGGCACATGCTGACACACTAGATCCCCCACTTGAATAAAGTAAAAAAGTAATAATTGAATCTAATGATGACTTTGATATTAGACATTTTTTTGACTTAGATTGAAACTTTGTGATTGTATAGATTATCCCATAAAAGGAGCTAAGCATAACTACCTCTATACCATTAGATGTTAAATTACCATAACATAACTTGAAAGTGAGTATACCAACTCAATTGATGTTAGCAATGCAAAGTGTGTAATAACCTATAAGAAGTGGTCTGACACCATAAGTAAGTAGTATAACACCATTGAAATCAACTATACCAATAGTAATGATGGGACCAATGCTTGAGATAGTGGTTAGAGATGTTGGAAGACCACCATCAAGATAGATGTTTGGAGACAAGTACCTCAAATACCAACTTCCCCCATAACAAATCTAGTATAAAATGGTTGTGTACTTTCCAACGTATCATGACATGGACAATGCCATAGAATTTGTGTTGAAGTGTGAACTATAGTGGAACATATGAGGCATAACCTAATTAAAACACAAGGCTACCTAGTTTGTGACCACTTTACTTGACCATGCCTGCACTTGGTATAGAAAATTTGATCCTAACTAGGCCATGGTTGACTATGATACCCTGAAAGATGCAATTTTGAAAGAATTTGACATTCTAGAGTTTGAATAATAGATCATCACCTTGCTAAAAGAGATTACTTAAGGACTCTTAGAGATTGTACACCTATATGATGCAAGGTTCAAAACTCTCCTATCGAATCTCCCATATGATATTTTCCCTTCCCAACATGTGCAATGGTTCATTAGAGGGTTACTCATGCCATCTTAAAGACAACTTTTCATTAATACTTTTACAGACCCTTGAGAAATGATTGAAGTCATGATTAGAGTTGAGGTAGTCAAGAGTGTATATATTATGATCAACCCATTTATAGAAGTTTAGATTGCATCTATGGCCTCCTAACTCTATAAAATTACCACCAACTCATCGTATGCTATTTGAAATGGGATATGGTGCACACACTATGAAATAGAAAGACATAATAGTAATAATTACCCATTTATTAATGTGTGAACTTTTCTCTTAAGTTAAAAATTATGTCAAAAGGTGTATGACATCCAAAACTACCCTTTATTATAATATGCCAATGAAGTCAACCAACCATTTATTATTGGTTTTATAATGCCTACACAATACCACTATTGATTATTGGATGATTGAAGAAATGAATGAAAACATGGAAAGAGGCACACAAGAGGCCACTACAGTAGTTAGAAGGCATGATAACCAAGGTGATGAGGGATACAACTAACAAAACACAAGTTTTAGGATGTAGTGATGTGATAAGGGTGAGGAAGAGGATGTGGTAGTGTAAGGTTCCCATCATGATTCTATTATAAATGCAGATCAACACAACATTATCAATGTGACTACCCTACACATCCCATATTTGGGTATTGTTGAGGGTCTCATAAGGTTGAGTAATGACCTAACCTATACAAAAAATTGACCCAGATTAGGCTTGGCATAGATAAGGGAACATGAATTATCGGGTGTGAGCCAAAAATGGAAAGATGGACCCCAAAGGTGTAACCTACATGCACATAACAGTCAAGGTATAAGTGAATACTCATAGTTGATTCACCACTTAATTTATAATTATGCCAATACCTAAGTTACACTTATAATATGGAGATAAGGGTTGTAATGAGTACATAATGTGGCCCAAACCCAAAGATACACCATAACCAAAACTATCATTCCAAAAAGATATATTATAGTAGGTTATGAGTGTAATCCAAAACCTATAAGGGGAGCTCTAATTAAAATATGACCTAGAATCATAGGTTTTCACCTCTTATAGGAAGTAGGATAGCTAGGAATTTTAGATATAGTAATTAACTAAGATCTTGAACATCTTACAAATAGGTGGAATGCTAGCCCTATTAAATAACTTTATCTTAGAGCATGCATGCCAAAATCAATTTTAGGTCACTATGCCATGCATGGAGAGGGAAAAAGAAGTTTAGAATACAAAATACATAGAATACTACCAATAACTCTTGGTGAATGCCACTATTCATGGATGGTCTTTATGTGAGGTCCTTATAGACACAAACATCGAGGCCAACATATTGAACAAGAATGCTTGGGAGAAAATGGGTAGGCTAGTGTTGAGAACTTCCCCTCATGTACTCTTCATGACCAATAAGACCTAGGCACAACCTATTGTAATATTGAAAAGCATAGTTATAAAAATCATGGGCATCAAATTCTATGATAATTTTAAAGTTTTCAAGTTAGTAGAGTAGGATAACTATTCAATGCTTCTAGGAAGGCCATGGTGTTATGAAAATAATGAAAATATGAAATTTAAAAGGTGGTACATGACATTTGAGAATGGAAAGGAGAGGGTATTTATACCCCTCTCAAATTTCTAAGGACCTCCATATGTCAAGAGCATAGATATCAAAGATGAGATCAACCACATATATAACATCACAGTGTAAGGCACCAAAAATCTAGACCCAAAATATCAAGGAATCCTCTCTTGGAAAGATGGACAATCAACATTTAACACCATTGATGTTGCTTATGACTAGTAGGTCAAGGAAGAATACAAAACTATTGTTTAAAGGTGTCACTTGGTATATTTAAAGGTCCCAATAATAGTAAAGATTAGATGGTTATAGGTAAATTGCACTTCCAAAATATAGGTCCCTTGTGCCAAGAATAAGAGAAAATGAGTGTTTTTACTTAGTAAAGGTAAACTTGTAGTGCTCCCAAGATATGAAGGGAGTAATTCAGTGGAAGACAATGTTCACGACCTTGAATCATGCATCCCAAAAGAGGTGGATAAAATGGGAGCACTGGTTTATACATTAAGTAGTATTGACACTTGTTGGTGGGAAATGTAAAATCCTAGCTTGCCAACTTGGCAAGATGTGAAGGCAACCATTTTAACTAGATTTTGAAAGTGTAATGAGGACTTAGAAATCTCAGCCTACTCTAATGACTCTGAACCTATAGTACATGTGTACATTTTTGAATAAATGTGGACTACCTATGGTGAAAATACCCTAAGGAATCTATAGGCACATACCTTCTATAGGACCTTAAATACTTAAGCATGGGAATGGTACATCTTCAATGAGAGGTGATTTAAGATATTCAATTGGGATGCCATTAAGGAGTAGTTTATTTATACCTTCTCCTTTTCTTTTAAAAACCTTAAATTGATTGATCTACTATAGGTAATATGAAGGTTGGTTTTTATGACACTTTAATATTGGAGGAGCACCTAAAATACACTTTTGGGAAAAAAGTGTTGACACTCCTTACCTTTTTTGAAGATAAAAATATCAATAGTGACTCTAGTAATGAATATGATGACACATGGAAGGCATGTAACTAGAATAATTTGAAAGGCAAAAGGAAGTTAGTATACCAAGTTAAGGATAGCATCCTAGAAGAATACCCTAACCATCTTCATATAGAAATAACTAAGGGTGGAAAACAAGTCAAAGATTCACACTAGGAGAATAATGAACCCTATCACATACCATTAGGAACTACAAAGGTAGATATCAATTCAAAAGGGGAACCAAATATTACCACGCTATGCACCTATTAGTATAACATAGAGATGGCATGTATTATGGACCTCCTAAAGAAATTTTAAGACTTATTCCCTTGAAACTATAGAGATATAAAAGGCACACACCTATCCCTTGAGAAAATGAGCATCAAGATATTAGATGATGCAAGACATATCAATAAGTGACCTTATCAGATGAACCCAAATCATCACACCAAGGCTAAGACAAAGATCGATAACATGCTTCTTGCAAGCATCATCTACCCTATGAAATAATTTGAATGGGTTAGCCTAATGGTCATCAACGTCAAGAAATATGGGCACACCAAAATTTATGTTGACCATATATTGTTGAATTTCACCTACATAATTGACCCCTTTCCAACTCTATTTATCAATGAAGTATTAGATGGCATTGTAGGTTATGAGATATAGACCTTTACTGATGGGTTCTTAAGATAACATCAAGTCCATATTAAGGAGGAGGACAAGCCCAAAACCACCTTTTAAATAGAATGATGTCCTTTGGAATGAATAATGTGTCAACTATGTTCTCTCCATTAGTGATCATGTCTTTCAAGGACTTAATTCATAAATTCCTCCAAGTATATTTAGATAACTAGACTATGTATGGGTTAGTGAAAGATCACCATGACAACTTGAAATTGATGTTTGAAAGGTGTAGATAGCTAATAATTTCAGTAAAACTCAATAAGTGTGTTTTTACAACACCATTTGGATCTTTACTTAGGTACATCATCTACAAATATGGTTTGCTCATTGATCTAGAAAATATTGCAATCATCCTTCATCTCTAGACCCCATCAATGTAGAAAGACATTCAATCCTTTCTTGAATATTAAAGTTACTATAGGAATTTCATAAGTAACCATGACAATATTAATAAATTTCTATAATATCTCTTACAAAATTATGTCCCATTTTATTAGGACACAACATAGGAAGATGCCTTTGAAACCTTAAATCTCAAACTAGCAAGTGCATTGATATTATAATTTCTTGACTGGGTGAATCCTTTCCAAATCCACATCGATGCATCTAGTTATATGATTAGTGATATTATAGAACAAATAGGTGAAGTCAAAATGGATCATCCCATTTATTTTGTAAGTAGAAAACTAACCAAGGTAGAAGAAAACTATACCATAATTGAGCGTGGGGTACTTATCATGGTCTATGCCATAAAAAGTTTTTGATAATATTTTCATGTGACCCCCTTCAACTTATTCATCGATCATGATTCATCTAATTACCTCATAAATAATCCCATTCTACATGGGCACATTTGCCTATGGATTATTTTATTTCAATAATCCTAGTTCTTTGTTGTATTAAAGCTTGGAAAATAAAACATAGGCCTAGACCATTCATCTTGCATAAAATTTATAAATATGATAGTTCCTGTTAAATATGATATGCCTAACATGAAAATTTATATATTCCATCACATCCTCAAATACTTGGCAAAGATTAACAGATCTCTAACCTCTAGATTTGCACCCCAGACTAGGATGACTAATGAGAAGAAACAACTCACAATTCATACTTCCCCCTTCCAACTCATTGGTGGAGAATTATATGAATTAATCCATGATGAAGTCATGAATTGATGTGTCTTATAGAATGAATGGGACTCAATATTATAAGAGGTACATAATGGGATTGAAGGAGTCCATTAAAATAGTGACACCATGGAATGTAAAGTATTACAATAAGGCTTATGGTGGCCTACTCTATGTCATCATGCAAAATAATATTCCAAATCATGTGACACATATAATGCATAAGAAATCCAAACCACCAAGATGAGATTCCTTTCATCCCCATCCTTGCCCAAGTGCCATTGGAAAAATGGGTCATTGACTTTGTTGAGCCTATTACTCCAATTGCAAGGTGCACAAGTTCATGATACATTTTGGATACCATATATTACTTCACCAAGTGGGACAAAGTAGTGCCAACCAAATATTATAGTACCACCATAGTAGTAAGATTTATCTAGGAGAATATCATTAGTCATTATGTATGCTTGCTTAGCTTGATTAGAGACCATGGCACACACTTCATTAATGAAACCATTCAGATCCTACTGATTGAGTATATGGTGGAACACCGTAAAATGACCCACTACCATTCCCAAGTGAATGGCACTACTAAGGTATTCAATAAAATATTGAGAGTATGGCTCAAAAATATATTTGATGTTGTTCATAAAGATCAAAATGTTTATGTGTCAGTAGTATTATGGGCCTATCACATTATGTATAAGTACCTAAATAAGGCTACACCATTTCAAATAGTGTTTAGTATAGAGGACATATTACATATGTAATTCCTATTACCTTCATTGTGCATCATGAATATTAGTTGATTAGATAACCAAGATTATTTAAGCACATACATAGAAGTATTGGATCACTTGGATCAGACATGCACCCAAGAAAAATGGAGCTAGAAAATATAAAAGGCATGCCATAAGCTATTGCATGACAAGCACATCAAATGCAAGGTATTTACAGAAGGTGCACTGGTCTTGTGATATGACACTAAGTACCTTAAACACCTAGGAAAACTACATATTAGGTGGATGGGAGATTATATCATCCATAATATATTAGATACTAGTGAATACAAGCTACACACCTTGATAAGTGAAATGTTCCCTAGTCATTTAAATGGAAATAGATTGAAGGTATAAAATCACTAGGATGGTGATTGCACCATCCAATAACAACTTCCTAATCATAAGTTGGTTGCTTTATTTTGACCATAATAAAAATTGGTGTAATCCAAATCTTTCCTTATATTTATTTCATTTCTATTGAGCGAATAAAAGTGGTGGTTTTTTGCCCATAAGAGAAATCTTCTATCACTTGCATAAATTCAGTTGGACGAGTCAAGCATGATCACTCTCTCTAAGCACCTGAGTCAAGACACCTATATTTTGGGTATGTGAATTTTTATAGATTTAGAAATATATGATTAAAATTTAATAAAGGGAGGCACACAAGATACTTGTGCTCAAATAATCAAGATGAGAGAATGAATCACTATAGGACCAATGCAAGGATTTATATGTGTTAGGGAAGGCCAAATCAATAGACATGAAAGCACAAAAAAATCAATAAAGAAAGAGAGGTACACTTATAAGGAAGCATATTAATAAAAATATATGGAAAAAAGGAGGTTGAGTCACATGCATGTGAAGCACTACACCTAGGTTTCCATAATAAGGGTGAAGGTTGTGGCATGTTGAAGCAAGCACAAGGGAATGACTATCAAGACAACTAACACCCACCCAATAGTCAGTGGGAAGTGAACATATTAATTTCCTATCACTTCACTAAAATGCTATTAGAAAAATTAATTCCATGATGGTGGAAGAAAAAATATCCACAATAAATTATTAATTTGTAGTAGATTCTAGTAGATTTCATAGATTTATCAGATTTCAAGAAATGCATGCACTGTTAAGCCATTAATCACTAGCCATTAATGAGGTAGCTAAAAATGGGAGAATGACAAACTTAAATAGGTTAATGACCTTAGTAAGAATTCACAATATATCTAAATAGAGATGAATCCACTAAAACTAGAGAAAGCTAATAGAGAAAACCAATCATCCACAACCCCCCAAGAAATAATGGTTGAACAACAACAAGATTGCACACTACTTTGAGATAAAAAGGAGCCAAGTGGAGATAAATAAAGAGAGAAATAGGGGAGTAGGAGTTATGAATAATGACCAAGCCACCATTAATGGTGTAATAATATCAAGAATTGAAGACAGTCATATTTATAATGACTATGAAGAAGTGTTGAGCATGATTAAGGGCTTCAAAAAGATCAACTAGTTGTATTTTATAAACAACTAATTTAGAATGGAAAAAGAGACTAAGTACATGACCCATGAAAGTGTATAAGGACACAAATAAATTATGGGTATTAAAATAGTCAACCACCATGAAATTGGAGGTGAATATGGTAGAAGGCATAAACATCATGGTAATATAACTAGAAACAAGCATGGAGCTTACCTACATAAAAATACAATTCCCCCCTGAGATCATGGTGGGGGAGAAATGGGTGTCCTTTACACACATGTGAAAATTTAAATATTATAACCACTAATGGGGATAAATTCATAAGAATTAAAACTATGATTAGATGGTAGACATGGGGAAGAAGATAAAAACTGGTGTTGCACTCTTCAATGTCTCTATTAGAAACAAACTAACAACAATGGGCACAATGTAACTATTTGAGCTATCAATATTTGGTAATTAATAGGAATTGTTATAATTCATCCTCTTTCATGTACATGGTAACCATCTATAATTCATAGCATGACACATGAGGATCTTGGTGAGCCTATTTAGTAGAATCATGGGGCTACTAGGCATAGGGGTAGACATCTATCAAATGATGGAGGATGAAGGGAGGTTGAGAGGGTTGTGAAACTCTTAGGTTACTACAAGTTAGTATTCACATTATTCATCAAAGACATCCATGACCCCAACATGAGGGTAGTAGAACACTTGGTTATCTACGAACTAAGCCCTGGTGGCCAATGGTTTGACATTAGCAGGACCTTCTTATGCATCACCCAACACATGGTGTAAGGGGTAAAATTCAACATCTCCAAGTTCATTGCTAAGGAGATTGTCAAGAATGTACAAGATTTCCATCAAGTGGGGTTATATTCTAATTTTTATAGTGATGGATGAGATAAGTGTGATAAATAGAGATGACAACCACCTATGGGTGTTTTAATCCAACCATGAGTCCCCTAGAATGAAGTACCAAGACTTTATTTACACACCCAACATTCTATAAAAGTATAATAAAAGAGTGAAAGGGTGGTATGATAGTTGCATCAAAGCCTTTAGGATTGAGTAGTTCATCCCTCAAGATATTCCCCAATAACTGGTGGGAATGACAACCTTTGTTGTGATGCATTCCTTTTATGTGGTGTACCTAACACTCATAGATAAGAACTTGTCAAGGTGGCTCCATTTACCTTATGAATTTTTTTACAAGTAGTTAATAGAGGAACTAAGAAGAATTCCTAACACAAAACAACTAGAGATTCTAGTAAAAATCATGGATTAAGATAGGATCAGGATGAGGCACTAGTTTTTGCACTCCTGAGCCAAGGCCACCAAAGATGAGTAAGATGACTTTGACAAGATGAACATCCATCCCTTCTAGAGAGATTATAAGTGGGAGGGTTTTCAACCTCTATTATGAAATGAAGCCACATAAAATGGGCACTAATCTTGGAAAGGATGATGATCACCCCTATTAATCAATGATGAAGGGAAGGTTGCACTGAAGACGCAAGATAAAAATCTACAAAATAAATGTGGAGAGAAACTTGAAGAGATCAAAAATGAATTCAATTAAAAATTATCTTTGAAGAGAAAATTACACCCCAACTTCTATGAAGTGTGTGACCTTCACATAAAAGAGTGCTTCCTCTAGTAAGAATCACAAGAAAAAGACCAAGGGATCTAATGCATTCCCTACTATAACTCTTTCAGAGGTAGAGAAAGAGGTGACCCTCACACCTAGAATATAGGAGGATATTGAAGAATATAGAGTAGGGACATATATCCCATAGATAGAATAAGGGTAAGAGGATCCAAGTGCTAAAGATTTACAATATTCCCTATAAAGTAGCATGACCACCATGCCTTAGGAAATAGAGGAGCTAGCAAACCCCTCATCAAGAAAAGAAGCCTCCACACTAGATCTATAAATAGAAGAGGAGAAAAGAAGGGCTTGGAATAAAATAGGCTTGAGTGAGGAGCACATTAATAAGGTGTTGATGATTGAATAAAATCAAAGACTTACCAAAGAAAAAGAATTGGCCAAGGTAGAGAAAAGGGCCTTGAATGTTCCTACAAGTGTAGGACTAATAGTTGAAATGGTCAAGAAAATTCCAAGCACCCCTAATGGAAAGGTATAAGAAGCTACATAAGAGGAATACCCTAGTAGTGAATGGTTGATTATAGAAAAAAAAGTGATATTGTTACCTAATAAAAATAAATAGAGATAGTAAAAGAACCCTAACAACAAGGTGACATTGGTATCAAAGGAATTACCATAGAGGTGAGTATTGAGAAACCTCAAGAGGAAGAATTTAATGAGGAGGAGAAGTACAAGGAATAAACCCATAAGGATTAAATAGGCAAGTCCTCTAAGGAGAGATCCAAAGAGATTGGTGGTACTAGTGAAGAGGAAGAAATATATATAGTACAAACTATCATCAAGAAAGATGAAAAAGAGCTAAGTATAAGGGATAAGAAAAAAAAGAGATGGGTGGATGAATAAATTTACATGTATGAGACTATGCCTCCAAGCCACCATGATGAGGACATGCAAACAAATCTCATTTAGATTCGATCACTATATGGATAAGCCTCAATTTGAGGTGCCTAGAGTAACTAATTCAAGCATAGAAGAGCCTAATGAGGGATAAGACACCTTCATTTTAAACTTTCACACCATGAACCCAGTATGATCTAGGAATGAGTTGATTAAAATGGGAAATGAAGTTGCACATCGAGACATCATCAATGATGTTAAGTCAATAAAATGTAAAAGGATCCAAAAATAATCCAAGGATGAATCACATGCCACCAAATTCAATTTAAAATAACTTTGTGAGTGCAAAGAGATAGCCAAACCATCTCTTCTAGTTGGCGTCAATACTATAGACCTCTCATAGGTTAAAAAAATTTGTGTGTTTGTGGTGAAGATGCTCCCAAGTTTAAAACCCAAGTCATCACAAGAAAAAGAAGAAGATCCCTATGTCACACTATAGAAGGAGCTAGATAATAAGATTGAAGAGATAGAAGACTTATTCATTAAATTATAGGAGGGTGTAGATGCAGTAGATGCCATTTTATTGAGATTATAAAACCAAGCCTCAATTATAGATGTGTGCCTAAATAAGGTAAAAGAGGAGAAGGAGAAGTTGATGGTGAAAGTGTACTCAGCGAGAAATTTAGAGTGGGCATAAGTAATGGGAAGCATCAATGCACTTTGTAATCAAATTAATGATCAAGAACATAACCTAGAAGTAATCTTTCACACTCTACAAGCTAAGTCTTGTGAGCAAGGAGTAATCTTAGATAGGAGTGTGGAAAAGGTAAAATCAAATGTTGAGGCCTTCTATAAGGAGTTAGAGAAAATGGATGTGCTTACACTCCCTATGACATGTTCCAAAATAGATAGTTACACTAAATAAATCAAGCTCATTGTTAAGGATTTTGAATACTTTAGTGCTAAACTTAAAGAGAATGCACTCTAGTTCTTCACTCTTAAGTGCTTGAAATCCTAGTCTGCGGATGGACTAAAATTTTTGTATGGGGTAATTTTTGGTCCCTTATCTCTTTAATTATAGGATTCACTCCAACATGAAATCTACCTAGACATGGAGGAATCATTTTTAGTGAATGGCCATTAGAAATTTTGGCACTAGCTAGAGGGTGTAGTGCATATCTTGTGTTAGCTAGAAGGTGATTAACTAGATCCTAAATCTTTAGGGAATCTTCAATGATTTAGTGATATGTGGTTATTGTAATGTACATTTTTTATGGTTATGGAGCTAGAAGGTATGATCATCAAGCTCCAACTTAACACTCAATGTGCACCTTCCACCCTAGCAAAGATGATCCTAAAATCTATTTAATGAGCTCAAACCAGATGAAGAAAGGGGATGAGACAAAGAGGATAAATTATATTAAAGATTTGGCAAAATGAAGTTTCTCTATATACATTACTTTTACAACAATTAGACTTAGGAGTAGTACGAACACCATGAAGACTCCATTTCTAAGTACCTAAACTCATCTATGAGCCTCTAAGTCATTAACTAATATGAACTAGACATATATTATGCTATGAAATCTATACTTAGTTTTAAACTATAATTAATGGTGAATACTATTGCAATAAAATATGATGTGTTTGGGTTACACATTTTATGTATTACTAACGAAATGTCTAATAGATGTTATGTTTTAGTTTCAATTCATTTATGTTAATTCATGATCATGTGTGCTTCTAGGTCACATCATTAATGGAGTCCCTACAGATGCTAATGACATCATTTGTAACTTGCATAAATATTAAGTATAGAGTCTACACCAAGTGTTCATATCCTTGTTATGAGCACAAGTCTAGCATGAGTAGTTTGAGTAAGAGTAGCCTTTTTAACCTTCAAGTGCCTATATGACCCTAGGCTTAGTCCAAGAAAGGCTTATGCCCACTTGACATAGGTTTAGTCCATAAAAGGATTGCATTTATGGGTCTACCTAAAGCTCTCAATGAATTGATCAAGTCCCCTAAATAAAGACTCATGCCATGGAACAACTAGCCCAACATGGGCCCTGGTTCCTTCTTACTTGCACTTTGGGTGAGTGCATAAGGCATGTGCCTTATGTGGATTGATGTTGATGCATCTGAGTGTTCAGATGTTGAGTGTAAAGGTAATATCCCTTGTTTGTGTCTGGCTGTAATAAATCAAGAACTAACTAAAATAACTTTGTTCACTTTTATATAATAATTAAAGATAAAAAATAGTATAATTTTAGCACAATACATGGATTAATAATTATTTACGATGATACAATGCTCCATAGAGCACGTGAGTCTCATAAAAATCATAATATCCATAAATAATCTTGAGTGTAGTCACTAGTGAAGTACTACTGAGGGGAGGGAGAGCATCATCCCATAGCACATGTACTATAACTATAACTATAACTATAAATAAACCCATTCTATATGATATCATACAAAACATGCAAACTAAATCAAATAGATGAAATGAAAATGTTTAACCGCAAACATTAATTTAGGCAAAGTTTTCTTATAGTTATTTTATCTTGAGGATCAGTCATTTTCATACATACCACTCAATTAGATTACAACTTATCTATGTATTAGTGACACTAATTAAGTGGAATCTATCTCAGTCACTTATTTAGGGTTATTTCTATCTAATTGGTTCATATTTTTAAAAAATATTAATACTAATAGATTTCATAATGAGTTTTCCCTACTAGCAACTATAATATGTGATAATACAAGAAAGTCTCTATTAAATACATTTAATCCTTCATACAATATATATAACTTCCAAATATCTAAGTTATTTACAACACAATAAAATTAGATATATAAATATAATTCAAATAGTCATACCATTTAGGTAAAACTAACATCATACTTCAATTTCACTAAAGTATTTCCATATAAATATTTACTTAATGTTATTCATCCATATAACATTATTTACTAGTTTACTAATTTATTTCTATATACCAAAAGTAAATCAATAATATTTTTTAAACACTAATAAACATTAATATTGTTTTTATTTATTCTCAATTACTTCATAATTATAATTTCCCTCAAACTATTAAACACACATTTAAATTGATCTTGGATAACAAATGCACCCAAATTTATTTGGTATATCCTATAATGTATTTTATCATCAAACAATATGTGCATGCTTGTATATGATATACTCTAAATAGACAAATATTATGTCCATAATTTAAGAGTATCACATATAACTATATATGCATAATCAAACTCACTATATTAAACTCCTTTCCAATTATAAACAAGGACTAAACTATAGTGTTTCTAGTTGTGTTCTTTTTCTATTTACCCAATAGACTACAATTTGAATATCAAGTGCACACAGGAATCAATGACTCAGGGATATATATAGAAAAAGATTTCATATATGAATGTATGTATTCCTTTACATTTATATAACTAGCCATAAGTCATACCATGAACACCTAGTATTTTTTTATGACTCAAAAAGCACATAGTCATAGCTTTACATAGACACAAATATTTATAAACATATATAAATATATGAATGGGTTTATACAAGTATACTTTAATATATTACAATACATCAATTCATGATGTAAAAATACATTTATATAGTACATTTACCCAACCCACACACACACACACACACACAGGTGTGTGTGTGTGTGTGTGTGTGTGTAAAATTAATTTTAACCTTCATTATTACTATAAAAAATGAAACTCACAGCTAAAGCTATAGTGAATAACCATTCACATACAGTCACCACATACAATTATTTAAAAATATAGACACAAACATATATGCAAATATAAGATATGTAAACCTGATCATAACATCTTTGTGTGTGTGTGTGTGTGTGTGTGTGTGTGTGTGTGTAATATGTATGTATATGTGTACATACACACATGTGTGTATATATATAGGCCTTGATATATTCATATCAACAAGTCATCTAATGAAATATATATATAAGAATAAAAACCATTATATATATATATATATATATATATATATATATATATATAATGATTGTTATTCTTATATACAAGTTTCATAAATGAAATAAAATAATTTTTGTATTAATCTACTTAGAAATGGAATCCTATAGCTGAAGTGACTTAAAAGATATCAGCAAACATAGCTAAGGTTTTTAAAATCACTTAATTCCCTATTATTATTTTTATCTCAAACTAATATAACACATAATTATTCCCTAGTCTGGGTATTTCATTAAATTTTTTGACTTGAGTTAACATAGAAACCAACCAATACCTATGTATGAAGAAAAGAATTTCTTAAAACTAGTTTTACAAGTCTGAGTTTAACTCTTCATATCTAGTCGTGCCCTAACCTGGGTTAATGTTAAAAACATGACCTAAAATCATACAAAAATATAGCCAAGGATATGTTTTTTATAAGGAAGGGAATGATTAAATATTTATTGTTAATATAATGATCTTAATTTGAGACCCAAAATTCTATTTAAACTTGAACTATTAGATCCACATGATCACAAATTTATCCTTATTATCTATGGCAAGGTTTCTACATTTTAAGTTTCATTTATAAGAATTTATATATAGATCATTCTAATTTTATCATATCCATTTAATCCTTCCAAAATACATAAAAATTCTACAGTAAAACTCATTTAATATTTTGGAAAAGGATTTACATAACATAGCCATTAGACTAGGGTTCATAGAGTCATATATTTGGCTCTATGGATGGTTGATCCATCCCTAACACCATGTATGTAACCATATTTTATTTGTATAAATTTAATAATAATTAAAATAAACGACATTCATAATGGTTTACCTAATTCATTTATTACAACTTATGAATTTAATCAAAAAAAACTCCTACCTAGTAAAGAAGACCTCAACTATTCCCAACTAGTCATGATCCTTCAATCTTCCTCAAAACCTTCACCTTATTATTTATCCATATCATCTATGTGTCTTCACATATCCCCCCCAATACTTTAACCTTATGCATGATATTTTCTTGTTAACCAAAACCCCTACCATCCTAAGGGTGATATAGGTGAATTGCATCACCATATTGAGCAATAAGAGAGGTGATACTTAGACCATTATCTTAGGATTATGCTTGGAGACTCAGTAAATGAGTTCAATAGATCACATCCTCCTATGTTTGATGGTGATTAGGAAAGATTCACAATATAATCATGGTTAGCTAGCATGAGAGGATGTTTCACTTTATTTTATTATGACTCCAATAGGAAGGCCTATTTGGGCACCTATCTTCTCAATGCAACTAAGTTGTGGTGGGAAGGAGAGGAGTAGAATCTCCACTTAACACCATCTTCCTTCACTTGGTAATTAATTAAGGAGAATTTAAAATAACACTACTTATCCCCTCATTTCATGTAGAAAAAAGTGGATGAGTTTCATGAACTTCAATTAGGGAGTTGCACCATGGATCATATGAGTTTAATTTTATGGATTTGATTAGATATGTGTAGGGTTAAACAAATGAAACTATCAAAGTGAATAGGTTCATTAGAGGCCTAAATTTAGAGATGATAGGTGTAATGCACATTTTAGCACCTTTAACCCTAGAAATATTAGTTTAAAAGGCTTATTTGGTTGAGGAGTCTCATGGAAAGAATCAATATGCTCAAGAGAAATATCAAGACAATTATAATATCAATGTGACTCAAGGTCCTAAGGTGTGCATCCTACACCTGGGGGAGGTTAGGGAGCAATGTAAACCAATTCTATAACCCCATAATAGTAATAGGAGAGAAACCATTTTGGTTATAATCAAAAAAATAATTGGTTTAAAAAATATGGTTTAATTTGAAGTTTGGTTGGGCTTCAAAACCATTAGTAGACTAGAAATGTACAAACTTCCCAACCATAATAGGTGAGACCTACAAGGTCAATGGCATCCTTGAAACCAAGATTAACTAGAACCTCCTTTATGTGAGACCATTAAAGGGGTGTGTGATTTATTTATTGATCACCTAATCATTATGAACATGGCTATCCCATAGAACCATCAATTTCTACTAGGTAGAGGGATCTAACATTGAAGCAGATGGTGGGTGATGTGAGACAATTTCATATAATTTATGGAACAGTGGATGACCACCAATTTAAGCATCAATCAAATATCATTAAGATCATAAGTATGATTGAAGAAATTTCAATTTCAATTTTTTTAATTTAAAAGATTTAGACTCCTTTATTTCCCCTTCTATTTTAGACTGTAGTGGGTTGATGATATTAGGCAATTAGATAAATCATCACTTGAGTTGGCCTTTATGGCAAAGATGTTCATTAGATCCTTAGTGAGAAGTTATGGTCCATACCTTGGTATATTTTCCACCACTATGGACTTGTGCATTATAGATTTAGGCACATATGGATTAGTTTTAGGAATGGACTAGCTTTTGACTCAAAAATGTAAGTTAGATTGTCATGATAAGGTTATAAAAGGTGAAGATGACCTTAGGAATCATATGGTAATATCAAAGGTCAAGAGACTTGTATCCCTTCACATGATCACTATGATGAAACTTAAGAAGAGTATATGTAAGGGTTGTTATTTATTTTCTATCAGGGTGAGTGATAGGCCATATGAGTTTGATAAGGCTTCGTTGGATGACCACCCTATGTTGTGGGAATTTTTTGATGTGTTTCTAGATGGATTTCTTGGTATGCCTCCTCTATGACAAATTTATTTTCAAATTAATATAGTATTAGGGGATGAACCCATCTCAAAGGCATCATATTGAATGACCAAACTAAAACTGAGTGAAATCAAGATGTAGATTGATAAACTCTTAGAGAAAGTCCTGATTCATCCTAGTGTATCCATTTGGAGAGCACTAGTCATCTTTATGAAGAAGAAATATGGATCCCTTAAGATGTGCATTGATTATCACAACATGAATAAGGTAATGATTAAGAATCATTATCCCTTGCCTAAAATTAATGACTTGTTTGATTAAATGATAGGATCTAAGGTGTTCTCCAAGATTAATTTGAAATATGGATAGCATCAGTTATGTATCATAGAGCCTAATATTCATAAAAAAGTGTTTAAAATGTGGTATGGGCATTATGAATTAAAAATTTTACAATTTAGGTTAATGAATGCCTTATTACTATTCATGAGTCTTATGAATGTATTTTTCACTCCTTCTTGGATCGATTCATGTTTGTATTTATATATGACATTTTGATCTATTTTTATAATGAAGAGGAACATGAGGACCATTTGAGATAAGTCCTACAAGTTTTAAGAGAAAACTAGTTATTTGGAAATTTAGTGAAGTTTGATTTTGCATAATATGATGTACAATAATTTTAGCATATCCTCTCAAGATAAGGAATCCTTATGGATCCCTCCAAGATTTGAGAAATTTTAGAATGACCGACACCCAAAAAATTTATAAAGGTGCATAGTTTCATGGGCTTGGTAGTCTATTATAGATGCTTTATTGTGAAATTCTCTCACATTGAGAACACCATTACCTCACTCCAGACAAAAGGGAAGAACTTTGTATAGATAATAGGATTTGATAAATAATTTAATTTGTTGAAGAAGGGACTAATAAGTGTTCTAATTTTGGCTATACCTAATCCTACTAGGAATTTCCTCATTTGAATGAATGTATCAAATGAAGGATTATGATCCATACTCATTAAAGAAGGTAGAGTTATAGCATATGAATCTTATAATCTCAAATATTATGACATGTTATATCCCATGCATGAATTATAATTTTTAGTTATCATTCATTCTTGTTTAAGGTGGTGACACTTCTTTCTTGGTCATCATTTATTTATAAAGACTAACCACCTAAGTCTACAACATCTATTCATCCAACCTAACCTCAATGCACAATAAAGACATTGGATGGAACTATTATGTAAATATGATTGTGATATTATTTATATTAAAGGAAAGGAAAATTTAGTTGTTAATTCCATGAGTAGAAGATGCCATGAGTTGGTGGTAATGAGTTTGTGAACTAACTTAGAGAGTTAGATTTTGAAGCATCTTCCAAAGGATCACCTCTAAAAGGAAGTAAGATAATTTTTGGGCTCAAATTCAAGTCAAAAAGGAAATTTTGAAGGATGATATCTCAATCTAGATAGCCCAATATGCCATAAAGGGTGTATATATGTTCCCTTAGCTGGTATATTACATTAGCTAATTTTGTCCGAGTCTCATAAAGCTCCTTACCAAGCACACCCTGAAGTTAAGAATATACATGCTAAGTTAAGATAATTATATCATTAGGTTGGTTAAATGATATTATTGAATTTTTTACTCTTTGTCTTGAATGTCAGAGGGTTGAGGCTGATCATTATCATCCAATAGGATTTTTATATCCTCACAAGACTCTATAATGGAAATGAGATACTAGTTCCATGTATTTTATTGTCGGCTTGCCTACCTCAACTTATCATTATGATGCAATCATGGTCACTATGGATAAGTTAACCAAAGTAGATAAAATATATCCCATGAAGACTACCTATATTTACACCTCAATGTAAATATTTTTCTTAGATGATGATGTTGTTAGATTTCATATGATTCCCTATAAGATTATTTTAGTTTGAGATCTGATATATATTTATTAATTTTGGACTTATTTTCAGAAGACATAAATTACACAAAAAAATTTTAGTACTTCCTACCATATTGATATTGATATATAGACTAAGAGAGTTAATAAGGTCTTAGAAGACATGTTACATATATATGTTATGGATGAACAATCCCATTGGGAAGATTATTTGTATCTTGTTTAATTTACTTATAATAATAGATATCATATTTTAATCAATATGAAACCTTGAAAGGCTTTGTATGGTTGATCCTATGTAACCCTACTAATTTGGGATTATCTTGAGGATAAAGTTGTCATTGGCCTTGTCATGTTAGAAGACATGGAGTGGAAAGTGGTTAAGATACGATAACACCTAGAGACTACCACAAATCAATGGAATAAATATGTGGATGAAAAAATAATTGATCAACATTTTAATGTTGGTGACAAATTTTTATTGAGGGTGAGACCCAACAAGATCCTCATCCATTATGGATAAATTTTGAATTTGGTACCTCAATTTTTAGGGCCATTCTAAATCTTAGAGAATATTAGACTAGTTACTTATCGATTGGCCTTACCACCCAAACTAGCTCGTGCTCATGATGTTTTTCATGTTTCTATTTTGAGACAATGTATTTTTGACATTACTCATGTTCCAGATTGGATGTCCTTATAGGTTGAGACCAACAGGGCTTTATTTTTGGAGCCCATCAAGATTTTAGAATGTATAATGCTATCTCTTTGAGGTAGATACATAGATTAAGTCAAGGTTTACTGGGACAAATATAATGAATTAGACACAACTTAGGAAGATGTTTCACCTTTTAGGTTTTGGTATCTTCACCTCTTTTAGTGACTTCCAGGTGGAAGTCTACATAAAGGGAGGGGGATGTAATTACTATGAAATTATGAATTATATGTTTTAATTATTGAATTATGTTTTTAAATCACATCCAGTTGAGGCATGCAAGGATTTAGGATGACTTTCCATGTATTGGGAACCATGATAAACACATATTAACAATCTTTATTGATTGCTTACTTATGAAAAAATGATTCTTACATTTATTTATGAAATGTATCTTTATGAAATATGATTATGTTTATGAGATATATAGACTTAAATCATGTTGAATTATTGCTTCTAGGATTTTAAAATGGATACTACTTATGTATTGAGTCATATGAAATTATCTACATGGATGTTGATATTTCACAAATGATTAGATATGGTTAATTGATTGAAATTACCTTGTTTGAATAAATTATATAGTTTTAGCCATTATCTTAGAGGAATTTGATGTGTGCATCAAATGTGAATGAATAGGAAAATGGACAATGAAGGAAAGAGACTATTCTAAGTATGATTTTATCACAAAATATATTTATCTTTAAGCCTTTCTTAGACCCATGTTAAGTAGTTTTTAACCTAAGTTACCATTCATTACCTTTCCTAACTTAGCATATGTTTTAGGTAGCTAGCCTTTAAGCTTGATTGGTGAAACTTTTTGTCTTCAAATCATTTGATCTTTTTGCCAATGTATATATTATCTAGTGGATGATTGATGGATATTCTATTAACTTTTCTTTGACCAGGGTAAATTTAAGCTATGAATAGTCATTAATTCATTAATATTTATTTTTTTGAATTTTGGTTTTGGTGATTTTTAAGGGCTGCATAGGATTGATTCACCTAAAATTTTGGAATGTAAGTTAATTTTTGTGTTATCTCGACAAATTTTTAAAATAATTTCATGGTTTACCAACTAATTTGACATATATATAGTAAATACAATGTCATGGGTAAACATAAAACTATAATTTCATCAAAGGTAATTACTCAATGATATCAAACAAGCAATAAAACATCAAGACATCAAAAATTAGTGAAACTACATAGCTACATTATGATCACACTAACTGGCTGTAACCACAACACTACTAACTACATATGACTGACCAACTAAATTCAAATTTTACTGGTTGATTACATATCCACTATAACTAAATGGTTCCATCTTTATACCAACTAAACAACAACATCCACATTTCACCAACTAGTTGCATCTCCACTATAACTAAATAATTGTATCCATACACTAACTAAATGGTTTCATTCAAATTTAACTGGTCATTTTCATCTCCATTATAGTTTAAATCTTCCATCCATATTATACTTGAATAGTGACATCCTTTCTAAAAAAAAGGATTACATTCTAGGCCCTAGTTATGTCTAGCCAGTGACATCTTTTAGACAATCATTCAATTGCATCATGCTATCATTATCTATCTACATCATTCATCATGGAATATAGTGGTAATTATAAAAGGATAGACTAATTATCAATAAAATTAATCATATTATCTTATTTTAGAGACTAATAAAAAACACCACACAACTTTCTTGCACTCAAAATACATGTACTTATTAATATTTTTTAATTTGTAGTAATTTTGATTTTAAATTTCAATAATAATATCAAAACCCTTTTACATGTATAAATCCCCATTGATAATGATTCTATTTCATAAGAAAGAGTTAATAATAATAATAACATATCACCCTTGAATATTTCATTGATGATGACATATCACCACTTAAAGATGTTCCTTTGGCTGTCAATGACAATGATGATGAAATTCAACTACCATATCATATTTTTCATTCTCATCAAACACCAAGTTTAGTTAAAAATTCCACTCAATAAATATTTGTGAAGAGAAGTAGATGGATAATTATAAGGTATTTTAAGGTCGATTGGGCATCAAAAAGTCCCTTCATTAAACTTGTAGAGCCTACAAATGGTTAAGATACTCTAATAGAATGTAGATGTATAATATGTAGTTGGAAACTAAGAAAGTAAATATAATGAAACTCAAGATAGACATAATTGATAAACATTATTGAAAAATATGTTTCAGTGAAGCACATAGTTGGATAGATAACAAGAACATTGATGGAAAAATGCAAAAGAATGCATGAATGTAAGATATGGACATGAGTATGAAAATGATTAAAAACATCAAAAGCATCATGTTGAGAAAGGAGAACAATCAAAGCTCAATTTGGAAAAGTTATGCAATCTAATATAAAGGCAAAACATATGCATTTCTCTATTATACACCACATTTTAGAAAAAAATAAACGTATTTCTAATTTTTTAGATTATAAAATTTATTTCAACATAATGGATTTATTGATATTCCACAATCATATTGGTTAGATAACATTGCTTGGGAAATGGTAAAATGTCTAGCAATGGTTGAAAAAGAGTATTTGAAAGAAAAAAGTTCAAAATTCATTGTTTATCTCAGTATCCATTGAAGAGGTCATAACAATTGACAACACATCATGGGTTTGCATGAATATTTATTCTTTTAAGAACTATTCAAGGCAACCTCATCTATTAGGTGTTGATAAAATGGTATAAAATTGTAATTTTGAAAACCTTCATAAATTGGTTGTATCTAATTTGAGAGATAAAGTTGGGATGGATGATTATGCAATAGCTACCTAGTTGGTATGTGTTGGGGATGAAGGTGCATCAATAATGCAGGGGAATAGAAATGGTCTTTATGTTTGACTTAAAATAATAGTTACCCCATTTATGATTTCCAATTCATTACATGGCTCATATGATGAATCTTGCATACAAATTTTTTAGCACATTTGTTTATGTCGCAAAAGTGGAAGAGTTCATTCATCACTTGCGTGCTAATATGTCAAGTAGTTCAAATAGATTTTTAGAGTCCCAAGAATACACAATAGGAGTGATTGATGGTAAAAAACTATTGAAAGATGTTTAAACGAGATGGATTTATATGTATGAATGTTCATGTATATTTTTTGAATAATATCCATCTTTAGTAGGTTTAATGTATAAATAGTGTAGGGAAGTTGACAAGGCAAAATATCTATTATACCATTAACATATTTGGAAATATTAATGAAATTATGAAAAAATATCATAATGTTTAAGGAAATAAATTATTTAATGAAACATAATAAGGAGAGATCCATATATATGGTTGACTTCATACGGCTGAGAAAATGATTATGTCAATCTCTAGATATATTATACACATCAAATAAATAGTTTTAGGGACCAATTTTTAGGAGTCGTCAAATTTTTGAAAATATTAAGAATCCTAAAAATTATTTTAAATTCAATATGAAGGATCATATTTGTGTTGTCATTAATGAAAATGAGATACCAATTCACACTTTTTAAAGAAGACTTGATTTTGTGGGAGCTTAAACTAAAAAAGTACCTATTACACATCTTCTATATGATACTTTTATATCTAAAATGTAGATGAAACTGAGTAAAATTTCACAAAACTTATCTACTAAGATCAAAGATCATTTTCAAATGGATAATTTTTTGGAGGCCATGAAAGTTGTGAGTCTCATATTTTGAACAATTATAATGATCAATAGCTGATAATAAATTTATTTTAAAAATACATGGATCATCTTATTAAGTATTTTGGTAAATCTATAAAGGTAAATGGAGCTGAAATTATAGGTATTTTGAGAAAGTATTTATTAAAATCTCAGTCCACATTTTAGAATTACAATGGTTTATCAATATTGATGTTTAAGGAAACCAACATAAAATGGTGCAATTACATGATTATGATTTTTTTTTATCCTAGTAGCATCGTATAAGAAAATATTAGTGAATATTTTTAACTATATGAAATTTATCAAACACAATTTTAGACTTAATGTAACATGAAAGAGTATCTAGTGCATTATCCTTCATTTAGTCAAAAATTTGAAATAGATTGGATAAAAATTTAGACACCTATTTGAGATTGTGTGTTTCATGTTATGTTATGGACATGTTTCCTTATGAAAGAGCTTTGGAAATATGGAGTTATTTAACTTAATGAAGAGGCATCAATAATACAATGAATAATAGAGAGGATGTAAATATTTACACTAAATATGGCATTGACATGGTATATGCACACTTCACTTGCGATGAACAAGTTTGTCAAGGATTATTTTAGTTACCCAAAGTAGTTTTATATTTATTTAAATTATCATTTTATGAAATCCAGGTTCATATGAATTTTTCTATTGTAAAACATTTGAAATATTTAATTCATAAAAATTATTGATAGCTTTGTCATTTTATTAATAGAGGTTTTCCAGACATTAATTATTAATCGATTGACCATGCAAATTTCTCTTTTATGTAATTAGTTCTTCAAATGGATCAAAATCTATTTGTATTTTTTAAGATGGTATTGTTAAATATATATGTTTATTATTTTTAGAAAAAACATAAGTTTGATATTGTAACCAGTATAAATAGTTTTCACCTTAAATTATATCTTAAAATTATGAATATTGAAGTCAAATACTAAGACAAAGGAATTCTAAAAGGATATTAAATAACAAAACCTAATTGATAAGGACAAATATCTTATTGAACCCCTACATCATTATAGTTGCATATCGATAATTTAAATTCATCAAGATTCAAGTGTACAGTAACAAACCAAGAAAAACTTTCATCATTGAATTGGATTAAATAATAATTCAAAAAAAAATTATCCATTGACCAAAGAGGCAAACCATAATTATTGGATGGAATCCACATCCATAATAATTCCATATAATCACAACATGTTCACTTCCCAAAAAAATGGACTCATAAATAAATTAAATTATCAAATGCATAACAAAAGCTTTTCCATTATCTAAAAACATGATAATAATTGAAAAACATGAAATCACATCAAATTCAAATTGATGCTCAGTCCATATCTATAAAAAAAATTGTATTCCATATCACCATGTTGTTTTAACCACATCAACTCAGAATATACAACACTAGTATAGCAAATTTAATGCATGTAAGATGTAAAATGAAGCATAACTCAGTAAAAAAAGAGTAATTGAAACATAATTAACTATTGTTTAAAAATTGAAACTTAACATTATCATTTCAAATTATTGTTTAAAACATAATATTGTCTTTTGAAACATAATAAATAGTTTTCAACATCATAAAATATCATTTTTTGAAAAGGCCCATCATCCACTTTCTCACAACCATCCTTTGAAATTTATGCCTACCATTCCTCTGTTATATCCTTTTATATGCCTACCATTTCAGGATCCTCTGGAGCATAATTAATATTAGCAATGTTTCATCTCTTGCTAAAAAAATCTCAGATCTGCATTCATTTTCTACTTCAATAAAATATCAAGGTCCATTTCACACTCCTTAATTATTTTCTTGAGTATCTTATTATATTTATTTAATAGAACAAGATTTTATTTGAATGTAATGGCAACATTTAAAAAAATTCATGCATTTTTAAAATGCACATTGAGGACCATGGATTCCTTTTTCAAGTCTTCATATTTTACCTACAATTAAAAATTAAATATAATTAGATAAAAACAATAATAACTATAATAAATCTTCTGAAAATGATGGTAATTTACAATATATTTTTTCTTCTCTACATTTACAATCATGATAAAGTTTATGTCTCTTTCCCATTTATTAAAGTATGCTTTGGATTCCACATTTAAATTCTATAACCTGTTTAACATAATACTCAATATGTTATCATTGCAATCATTAGAAACTGAAATTGACCTAGATTTCACTTGATTAAATAAAGTTTCAATCTTCGTGGGTTCATGTTTAACTAATGAAAACAAATTGACTTTTTAGGAGTAGTTATGATAGAAGTAATTTATTTATTTTATAAGAATTTTCATCTAAAACTCCCAAAATCTTAAATTATTCATCTCATTTATAACACCCTCCTTAAGATTAGAAATTATACTTTTTGACAATAAATTATTTGATGTAAAATTAGTCTTATCATCATATAAAAACTCAATATGGCCTATAATTGGTGGGTTAGGCATGAAGAGGTACAAGGTCTATCCTAAGTAGATACACCTTGAACATGAATGAAATCATGGGGATTAAAATCACTATAATTGAGGTCTCCACTTTCAATCCCCATGTGTTCCTCATCAACATTAATATGTTATAAACATGTTAATCCATGTGCACTAGACACATCTATGAGAGAGAAATTAGGGAAGTTAGAACTTGAAAATTGTAGTGTTCTCCTCCTCTATGCTAGAAATGAAATATTTTTACCCCTTAGGTGAATTAGGTTTAGTGGTGGTGGTGGTGGTGGTATACTTTTTCTCATAGATTGAGGTTGACCTACAAAAGGAATTTATATTTGAAAGGGAAATTTAAAAAAAAAAAAAACATAATGCTAATTTGAAATTTAACATTTACTACTTGTATTTGGAAAGAGTATGTCCTCCAATATATGTCTTATATTTAGAGTCATGGTGGTGTTTTCAATTTTAAGATTCAATCACTTAATCAATAAAATATTTAATTTCAAAACACTAGTTCAAAATCTAAAAGGTGGAATGTAAAATACCTTAAACTAGTGGTCGAGAAGACTATGACACATGAAATTTTAGGGTTTTTTGAGCTCCTTCAAATTGAAGTTCAACATATTAAAAGTCAACTATAAAAATAAAAGAAATAAATAAAATAATAAAATCTTGATGCATCATTTATCATTAAAATTTTAAAATATGAAAACTTACATGTGGAGATGATTCAGAAGAAAGCCTCAAATGTTTCAAAATTTTAAATGAATGAAAGTATGATTATATAGAATTAGAATCTCTATAACCTTCAAGGGAATGATGCCCTTTTTAATCATCTTGTATTCATGTGCTAAATGCATAAAGTCTTAACTATAAGAAGAAAAGAAATATTAAGCTTTAAATTTGTAAGAATTTATAAATTAAACCATTCAGGTGATTTGTTTGAATGATAAAATAACCTCATGTTCATAAACAAACAAATATATTATGCTCATTTTTGGTATAATCATAGTTGGAATTGATGTTTTATGAAGGTCATACAAGACCTCATTGTTATCAGTTTGGAGTGCACCCTATTTGAAGATGTATAAAACACACCCTCACTCCAATTGATATAATTATAACTTCTCAGAGTGTGTGTGACTCTATGATGAGAATAAACTCTAGGGAGGGATAGTTTGCTTAAGATTTATCTCTAAAAACAAAACAATATTTATTTTTGGGATGAAAAGGGAAAGGGAAAATTGAAATGGGAAATCATATCTAATTGGGTGATGTACCTAAATTGTTTATATTCACTAAAATCTTTCTAAAAATGAGTAAGACACACATATTAATCTAAAATAAAACTCTTCATTCAATCCTAAACATTAGTGTTTCAAAAGAAGGCCTAAAAGAAGTTTACAAAGCAAATTCAACCCACAACTCTTCAAATGATTTGTAGAGGATGAGATTTTCACAGTAGGTATGGAAAGGACATAAATAAAAGAGAATATATATTAAACTTATATGATAGTACATAATAAAATTAAACTCTATTTTGATCCAAAAAAAATGTGTGCAAAAAATCTTCTTTATTTGATAAAGGTGTCAATTATAATTTTTTCTTTACTTCAGAAATTTTAGAAAAATAGCTTCAAAAAGTCAATATATAAGTATAAAACCTTAAATAAATCCAAAATACTATGGAAAATATAATTATTAGTCTTATTTGATTTAAAATAAGACTAAAATCCTCTTAAAAAATTAAATAAAGGCTTTAAAATCTTTCAATTCTTCAAAAATTGTATGTTCTTCATTTTTGGTATAGAAATGAGAAGTGGTCGGCTCATGTTGACTTTAAAACCTTCATTGCATGAAAATAATTCCATAAATTATAATAATTCCATCCTGAAAGTGATCTTAAGTATTTATCTTACATGAAAAGTATGGGAGATGCATGAAACTAGTCAAACTAGTCAACCAAAAGAGATTTGACCCTTAAGGACTAGTTAATTAACTTGAGCTCAAATTGCATGAATTAAAAGTTTTGAATTGACTTGAGAATTATATATCCACTTATAAAACATATATTCCATGTGTTAACTCCAAAATTAATTCATTTGATATATTTTCAATGACATTCTTACTTGTTTAATTGACCAATTAGGCCAATTAGGACTAATAGCCTATCTTATATCATTTGGACTCCATTAAAACTAAAAAAATATGACATGAAACCTAAAAAAATAATTAAATATACCTGTAAAAACTTTTCTCATCACAAGATATATTATTTTGATAAGAAAACACTAGCCATTCAGTCAACAGGATTGACTAGGCCTATTTTGCTCCATTTTGATTAAGCTAGTTTGGACAATCCCAAGATGATTTCTAACCAAAATAAACTTTTATATAAATAAAAAGTATTATTATTTTATCTCCATTTATTATATTTTATAAAACTATCTTGCACTTCATTTTACATACTTTTTTCCATTAAAAACATGATTTTTGCCCTCATCCTTACATCTCCATTTATAAAATTGACATTTATATAATCCTATATAATTTTAATTGAATTTTGACAAGGTTTTAGGTTAATTAAACATTATTTTATGGGAATAAAATCATTTTTTTAAAATATTGGTTTTTTAAGGGTTTTGTAGGCTTTGGAGCTAAATTTTCAAAATGATGGTTCATTAAGTATAGACCTTCAAATCCAATTTTATTTTAATTTATGTGTATAAAAATTATCCCTCTAATATTACTAAAATTATTGGGTTTCCATTCAAAATATATAAAAATTTACCACGTGAAGAAATTTGCCTATAGGGTTTTGATTGCATTCTAAGCTGCCTACACCCTTAATGATTGTTCATAAATAAAAACCACTAATATGGTCTCAAATTTTTATGAATTATAATTAAATAAGATTTTTAAATTAATTCTAAGATATTTCATTCAAACTCCACATGTGGTGAAACATATGAGCATCTGAACATGAGGTTAGGAAGGGTGTCTAGAACTAAAATAATTAAATTTTCACAAAAATGAAAATAATTATTTAAATTACTACCAATTCATGAAAACATCATATTGGGGTCTATATCATGCTATCAAAACACTCTAAAAGCACATTTTTCTTGAAAAGTTAAAAAAAAAAACACACTTTTTGGCCTATATGTTTGTTTGCTTGCAAAAGCCTGTATGAGCATGATTTGCTTAAAATTTAGAGTTTTTAAAATCTTTAAAAGGTCTTATTATGATGTAAAAACATCATCCAATTCTTTTTAAACTTTTACCTAGACTTAGAAACCTCTGTGGCACTACAAAATGATGCCTACTCCAATGGACATGCTGAGGATTGTTACAAAACAACAAGTATCTCAACTCCTCCAATGGCCATGATATTTTGTAAAAAGAATATTGAACTCATAATTACCATATTTATGAAATTTTAGTTCTTTAAACCACTTTTATTTCCCAAAATGTTCAATTTTCTCTCAAAATTGATCCATGTGCATGGATTGTCTGCATATTTGAACTTGGCAATGCTCTTTTGAAATGATAATGACCCATTTACAATCCATTTTTTATATTTTTGACCAAAATTAGTGATTTTTAGGCCATAATTTATCAATTTGACCTATTTCAAAGGGATATTGGTGATATTTAGGAAAGTTTTGAATGATAGGGGTAGTAATTTGACCTTGACAGGTTAAATTACTAACAATTTTGGTGACTTTTAGGAGTTAACCAGCCTATTAGTCAAAGAACTTAGAAACTTTGGCTATGAAATAATTGGATATAAATTGAGTATTGGAAGATAATTTGTGGAAAAAGAGACAAATAAGACAATTGACACAAATAATAACACATGCACATGTGAACTTAGAAGAATGGACAACAATAACTTGGAAAGGGAAAAAAATGCTAAAATCATGCGCGGATATGAAATTAAAGAAATGAAACACAAGGTAGTATATTATTTAAAAACTAACCTCCACCTTTCTGGTCCTCCTGAATTAAATGGAAATCTATTTGATGCACTATGGAACTTTGAAACGTATTTGCTTCTTTTTGATAACTATCTTCTACAAATGGGAGGAATTATATGTTCATATGTTTTGGATGATGTATCTAGGCCTCCAACTTCTATTATTAGCTATATCAATTTAATATATGGATCTAACATCTAATCATCCTCTTCCCATATTCTTCTTTGTTGCATCAAGACTATTATCTCTGCCTCACTCATAGGTTGATCATGATTTGACACATTCTCATTTAATGATTGTATTGGCAATTTGGTTAGCATAATTAGATTGATGTCTTCATTATGATCCATTTGAGGTAGTAGATCATTGAGATATTTAACCTCTTGGTATGGATTTAAACATGGCAGCAATATTTTATTAATTTCTTCTTGATGAATAGCTGCAATAATACTCTTTACAAAACATTCCTGAATCTCCATATGGATTGGAGATCGACTATCAAAATTTGCACAAATACTCTCCAAATCATCCAAAAAGGCCTCTTCATCATGATTAACTAAAATAACATGAAATTAATTTTCAATATTACCATTTTAAACATGTTGATCACATATTTCTACCTTTTAGATGGAGTCATATGAAGGTTTTTGATCTACTACACTTGTTTCATCTTCATCTTTTGTAGACAATGGCATCTCATGTATCCACTCAAGCACTAGCTCATCGTATTTTGGGATCTCTAGAATATCATTTATTTATTTAAGATCCAAAACATTGGTGGAATCCTTAGAAGAATCATCAACCTATTATTCTATATCATCATCAAAATCTTCCATCTTTAGCTCTTCAATTTCATTCAAGAAATCATGGTATAACTATTGCTAATGATCATATTATTTATTACCTCAAAAAAGAGGGGTTTTTTTCTATAAGATTGGCATGGTAGATCCCTAAAAGTATTCAATAATATGCAAAAGGTCTATAGAAGTAACCATAGATACCTGACTTTACTCATGAGGATGATCTTCTTGGATCACCTTCACCTCATCTCTCTGGACATTTTCTTGAATGGCTTTCTATGAAGGAAAATATTTAGGATTTTGAGGAGGATGTGATGAAGGTTGATTGATCTCTTGCTTGAATTTAACATCCTGAATGATGCTTGATTGTTCCTCTTTCTTGATTTATTCCATGATTTGGTTCTAAGATGGGAAAGATAAAGGCTCATTTTGACTTTTTGATTCTAGTTCTCCTCCTCTTTCCTTATTTTTATCTCTAACTCTCTAATCTACTTATCAATATTTTTCTCAAATATCTTCTCTTTAAAGTGGTCAATGATCTCAATAACAAACTATGCTATAACAATTTCCTCCTTTCTTTGACAGTTCTCTTGGATTGATCTCCAAGAAGGGAAGGTATGAGAAATATATAAAAAACTTGGAAAACTCAAAGGGGCTCTTGGAATGGTACCCTGAGGAGGAATGGATGACATATAAGAAGACTATGATTGAACCTAATGTTTTTTGAGGCCTTTTAGTTTATCCTCAATGATTTGAATGTAACCACCTACATGCATCATCTTACTAGTGATATTTCCCTAATTTTCCCTCTCAAAAGGTGTCCATTGCTCTTTTATTTTCTGAAATGACTCTCTCAAATGATGGATCTAGTGAGTAGGAGTATCTTGGCCATAATAGCTCTATGAATGCAGCTCTAGTGCATGATTTTTAAGGCTCACTAAAGTTTGTTTAATTACTGGTATGGATTGAGTAGCTATAAAATAGCCATAATAAGATTGGTAAGGGGAAATATTAAGATGGATTGATTGTTCATATGGTAGATCTGGGTAGTACTCCTGCATATATGCTTGATATAGATCTTCAAACTCTTGGTGAGGATCATAGTGTGGTTGGTCATACTAATTATGGTGAGGATCATATGGATCCATACTGAAACAAGCCATTGGAGACCATAAGTAAATGATATACTTAAAGTAATCAATATTAAAATCATACCTAATTTTCATAACCAACTTTGAGTATTTGAAAGTTGCATTGATCTTCTAAATGATGTCTCCAAAGGCTAATGCATAGAATGAATATCCCACTAGGTGTGTCAAAAAATTGTTATCACTATGGAGTGTACCTTATTTGAAGATGTAAAAAATAAACCCTCACTCTAGCTAATATAATTAAAACTTCTCAGAGTGTGGGTGACTTTGTGCTTAAAAGAACCTCTAGAGAGGGCTAGTTCCCTTAAGATTTATCTCTAAAAACTAAATTATTTTTATTTTTAGGATGAAAAGGGAAAGGGAAAACTAAAATGGGAAATCCTATTTAATTGGGTGATGCACCTGAATTGCTTATATTCTTTAAAAGATTTATAAAATTGATTAATACACACATATGAATCTAAAAAAATGTCTAGATTCAATCCTGAACATTAGTGTTTCAAATGAAGGCTTGAAAGAATTTTGTAAAGCAAATTCAAACCTTAGCTCTTCAAATGACCTATAGATAATGTAATTTTCATAGTAGGTGTGGAAAGGACTTGAAAAAAGAGAAATTATATTCCCATTGTATGCTAGTACAAAATAAAATTATACTCTATTTTGATCCAGAAAACATATGCAAAAAAGCTTTTTTATTTGATAAATGGTGTCAATTATAATTTTTGCTCTGCTTTAGGAATTTTTGAAAAATACCTTCAAAAAGACAATATATAAGTATAAAAAATTAAATAAATCTAAAATCCCATGGAAAATAGAAGGATTAGTCTTATTTTATTTAAACTAAGACTAAAATCCTTTTACAAAATTAAATAAAGGCTTTAAAATATTTCAATTCTTCAAAAATTGCATATTCTTCATTTTTAGCATAGAATTGAGAAGTGGTGGGCCCATGTTGACTTGTCAACCTTAATTGATTGAAAATCATGCCATAAATTAGAATATAAATCCATTGTGAAGTTAATTTAAGTTATTTAAAGTATTTATCTTGCATGAAAAGCATGGGAGATGCATGAAACTAGTCAAACTAGTCAACCAAAGAGATTTGACCCTTAAGGACTACTTAACTCAACTTGAACTCAAATTAAATGAATTAAAACTTGTGAATTGACTTGAGAATTATATATCCACTAAAAAAACACATATTCCACATGGTAACTCTAAACTTAATTCATTTGATAGATTTTCAATTCTATTCTTTACTTGCTTGATTGACCAATTAGGCCTATTAGGCCAATTAGGACTAATAGCCTATCTTATTGCATTTGGAATCCATTAAAACTAAAAAAATATGACATGAAACTTGATAAAATAATTAAATATACCTTTAAAAACTTTTTTTATCACAAGATATATGATTTTTATGAGAAAACACTCACCATTTAGTTAGCAAGGTTGACTAGGCCTTTTTTGCTCCACTTTCCTGTAGACTGGCCATTTTGATTGAGCTGATTTGGATAGATTTCTGACCAAAATAAATTTTTAGGATGAATAAAAAGTATTTTTATTTTATCTCCATTAATTATATTTCATTTATCTATCTTGTACTTCATTTTACATGTTTTTTCCATAAAAGACATGATTTATGCCCTCATTCATACATCTCCATGCATAAAATTGACATTTATGGAATCCTCTTTGAGTTTAATTGAAATTAAAAAATGTTTTAGGTTGATTCAACATGATTTTATGGGAATAAAATCAAATTTTTACAAAATTGGTTTTTTGAGGGTTTAGGCAGGCTTTGAAGCTAAACTTTTAAAATGATGGTTCTTGAAGTATAGACCTCAAAATCCTAAATTTTTTTAATTTATGTGTATAAAACTAAACCATTAAAATTCTTGAAAATATTAGGTTCCCATTCAAAAAATATAAAAATTTACCATGTGGAAAAATCTGCCTATGGGGTTTTGACTGCATTCTGAGCTACCTACACTCTTAATGATTTTTCATAAGGAAAAACCACTAAAATGGTATAAATTTTTTATGAATTATAATTAAATAGGATTATTCAAAAGATAATAAGAGTGCTCATCCAAACTCCACACGTGGTGAAAGATATGAGCATTTGAATAAGAGGCTAGGAAGGGTGTCTAGTACTGAAAAAATTAAAATTTCACCAAAATGAAATAACTATTAAAAATATTCCCAATGCCTAAAAAAATCATCATGGGGTCTATACCATTCTATCAAAACACTCTAAAATCATATTTTGCTTGAAAATTCAAAAAACCCCTTTTTGGTCTATATGTTTGTTTGCTTGTAAAACCCTATATGAGCATGGTTTTCTTATAATTTAGAGTTTTGACACTCTTTAATGTTCTGATTATGATTTAAAAACATCATCCCATTATTTTAAAACTTTAATATAGACTTAGAAACCTCTGTGGCACTCCAAAATGATACCTACTCCAATGGACATGCTAAGGACTGTTACAAAACAATGAGTATCTCCACTTTTCCAATGGCCATGAAATTTTTTTAGAAGGTTATCCAACTCATATTGACCTTATGTGTGAAATTTTAGGTCCTAAAACCACTTATAATTCCTAAAATGTTCAACTTTTTCTCAAAATTGATCCCTATGCATGGATTATCTACATATTTAAACTTGACAATGCTCTTTTGAAATGATAATGAACCATTTATAATCCATTTTTTATATTTTTTACCAAAATTAGTTATTTTTAGGCCACAATTAATTGATTTGACCTACTGCAAAGGGATTTGGTGAGATTTAGGAAAGTTTTGAATGATAGGGGTAGTAATTTGACCTCGATAGGTCAAATTACAAACACTCATAGTATAAGACCATAATAAAAGTGGAACATGAAATTTTTGAACTCTAATTGCAAAAAAATAGTTTAATTCTAATTTTATACTAGTGGAAATGAATGTAGAGTAGTCATATTTTAATGAGAAAGAGTATTAAGAATGTAAAGAACAACCGAAAAGGGATTTTCTCCTAGTCTTCGCTATAAGAATATTCTTTCAAGGAAAAATTGAACCATGGATTTCCAAAATGGGTCTGATAGTTAGTCAACTTGGAGGCCACTTTGAAGCTAAATATTTGTAATGAAAGTGAAAAAATATGTAATTAGTGAAAATTAATGATAATTTACAAAATGTTGAATTTTAAATTTGAAAAATAATGATATATATATATATATATATATATATATATATATATATATATATATATATATATATATATATATTGGTTGGATAGATCTACAAGTTCTGGGTAGACTCCAAATTTTTTTATCATCATTATACAACATTGATTTTTTGGTTACAAGGTTGGCATTGTATTATAAAATCCCTTTCAAATTATGGATATCAACAAGTGAGGTACCCAATGAGATTAATTTTGAGTTCTCACTATTTTCAGAATAAGACATTAGAGATTTGAGAAAGCTCATGTTGATTTCATATTATGGAATGTAAATGAAACCTTCAAAATTACACTTTGGAATCCGATCATTGTATGTGTCTATGTGTTTTAGTAGTTTTAAAATATCTAAGCATAATAAATTATGAAAACATATTTGCATGTGAAATCCATGTCATTTTATCTTGTATAAGTCATAGGTGAATCATTATGGAAATCAAAAGAGAGAATGAGAAAACTATTATGCAAGAGTGTAAAAATAAGGGCAAAGAAACTATTTATATCCAAAAAAGCATCACCTAGAAACCAAGGTGTAGTTATATTACTTCACCAAATAAGCAAAATAATAGAAATATATCACAATGATATGGAAATATAATAGAAAACATGAATAATAAATAAGCCACTTTGAGGGGGAAACCTATCAAATGATTTCAATAAGAAAAATACTCCAACATGATGATAAATAACTACCCAAAACCTCCTCTATATAGTCAACCTAGGCCATGGTTACTCCATAGGCTGACCTACTAACCAAATGAAATCATAGATAAATGTGATATAACATCAAAGAGGGATAAGTAAACCACAATTAAGCTATTCCTATCATGATACATTTAATAAGTTAAGGTCATAACATGCCCTTCCCCTTCAAACCAATGTCGTCCTTAACATTGAACAACTTTGGATGTTTTTGAAAAAAATCTTCACCCTCCCAAGTTCCATCCTCACTACTTAGGTTCTTCCACTTGATCAGATATTCCTTAATCTCTTTGGTTCTCAACCTCTTATTACATGTTTATAGGATATTCTCTAGTTCCAAAATGGCTCATCCTTCTTCATCTAGTTTTGGTATCTCTATCTGGGCTAAAACATTTTGTCCAATGACCTTCTTTAAGCAAGAAACATGAAATACTAGGTGTATGTGAGATGAATGAGGTAACTCTAGCTTATAAGCCATACTTCAAATTTTTAAAAAAACCTAATAAGGGCCATAATACTTAGGATAATTTTTGTTGTCCTTTATTTTAACTTCAAGGACATCCACTTGTAAGGCTGAAAATGTATAAAGACCCAATCACCCACATCAAAATGTCACTCACTACAGTGTTGATCTACTTATTGCTTCACCTATTTTGTGTCAATGCCAAATTCTCTCTCAACCCAACCAAAATCTCTTATTGATGTTGAATGTGATCATCCACATCTCAAACCCTAGTTTACACCATTAAGGAAGAAGTGATGGAAGGTGGATGGTAACCATATAGTGCTATAAATGGAGACATTTTAGAAGAGGTATGTAAAGATGTGTTATACCACCATTTTGTAAGTGGTATCCATTTAACCCAATGTTCTTTCTTATCTGATATAAAATAATAGAGATACCCCTCTAAACATTTGTTGAACACTTTTGTTTGTCCATTAGATTAGGGGTGGTAAGATGAAATATGAGCTAGCTAATTACCCAAATATGAAAATAGTTTAGTCTAAAAATTACTAGTGAAAAGAGGATCACAATCACTTACAATTATTTTTAGGGTTTCACATAATTTTAGAACTACCTTGAGAAAAATAGTCACTACTATACTTTCTATAAATGGGTGTGAGAGGGCATAAAAATGGGAATATTTTTTAATCCTATCCACAATTACCAAGATAAAATTATTACCTTCATAACAAGACAACCCCCTGATAAAATTCATGAAAACCTCCTCCTAACTTTGACTAGGAATTGATAAAGGTTGTAACATATTTGGGGTTTTAACTGTCTCACCTTTGTTCTATTGGCATATCAAGTATTTTTCCAAAAAAATTTGTACATCTCCATTGATTCCTTCCCAAAATAATTCTAGCTTTATTCTATGATAAGTTTTAAAGAATCTAGAGTGTCCCCCAATTGGAGATACATGTAACTTTATAATAATCTTATGCTTCAACTTTTAATCTTTTCAAAAGTATAACCTATCCTTATACCATAGGGAATTACCTTTCCTTTCAAATTTTTAAAAGGATATATAATATTTCTAGATATTATAAATTAAAACTTGTTTATCCTTGTCCTCTACCTACTCTAACCTAAATTCATCTACCCAATCTGCCTGTAACATGGACATTACACAAAGTAATGTTTCTATGGATGTACCCCATCTTGATAGTGCATCTACTATTAACTTATATTTATCCTTCTTGCATATGATTTCAAAATCATAATCCAACAATGTTTTTACTAACATTTTTGTTCATTAGATGATAATATTTTCTCCAAAAATTATTTGAGACTATCATGATCCATTTTGACCTTAAAATGTCTACCCATCAGATAGGGCCTCCATTGTTTTACTACATGAAAAATATCCATCATTTATTTCCCATATATACGTTTTTGAATATTCTTAACTTTGAATTCATGACTCTCAAATGCAATGGGTATTCTTTATTGCATTAGTAATGATCCCATACTTGATCCAGAAGAATCACTTTCAATAATGAATATCTTTATGAAGTTTGGGGTAGCTAAAACTATGGTGGTGCACAAAGTTCCTTTCAATTTCTCAAATGATTTAGTAGATGTGTGATTATAGTGGAAGGCATCTTTATTTAGTAATGCATTTATTGGAGTTTTTATGAATCCATAACCTTTCACAAATATTTGATAATAACTTATTAGTCTTAGGAACACTCAAAGGTTTTTGAGACTTTTGGGCATTGGCGAATCCACCATAGATTTGATATTATGAGGATCAACTTTGACACCCTCATGTGATACAATGTGACATAATTACTCTACCTCATATACTCTAAAATCCTATTTGGATGGATTTTCATAAATATGGTGTTGTTTCAAAACTATCAACACATGTTTCATATGTTACAATTATTATTCCCATGTCTTACTATAAATTAATATGACATAAAAGAAAACCAACACAAAATTACTTTAAAAAGGCCTAAAAATAGTGTTCATCAAGATCTAAAAAGTACATGGTGTATTTTTAAGACCAAAGGGCATTATCAAAAACTCATAATGGCCCTCATGAGTTTTAAAAGTAGTTTTATGAACATCTTCATACCTAATTCTAATTTGATGGTACCCTGAGTGAAGATCCAATTTCATGAAATAAACATCACCATGAAACTCATCAAGTAAATAATCATTTGCTAGAATAGGAAACTGATCTTTAATAGTGTACTTGTTGAGTTCTCTATAATCTAGGCACATATGCCATGTGCCATCCTTATTATGCACCATGAACACTAGTGGTGAATATGCACTCTAGATATGCCTAATAATCTTTGTCTCCAACATCTCATGTATTATATTTTTGATTTCACTCTTTTGCACATATGGATATCTATGTGGTTTTATATTTTATGGTTGACTCCTTATAAGTATTTAAATGGCATGATCATGTTATTTTTTTGGTGGTAGTCCTTTTGGCATGGCCTTAAAAATAGATGGGTGGTCATCAAGAATCATCTTTATATTAGGATGTGGAGATGACATTATGGGTTGAACTTCTATGGAACATAATCATGTTATAAATTCTTTTGCCCCTTTTTTTAGAATTTTTGTCATCTGATGTGAACTAACTAATTGTGGATATTTTTCTCATAATCCCTATAGTTCAATTTTTATACCTTCAAAATGAAAGTGAATGAATAGTAATTTTAAGTTAATCTCAATTGTACCAAAGGTTATGAGCCATTGGAATCCCAAAAAAATGTCTACACCATCCATGGGAATAGAAAATATAGGAGAATATAGATTGTAGTCTCACATATCAAGCTTAATACTATGGTATTTCCCTAAACAATTGACAATGCCACCATCTCCAATCACGACAAAAAATTTTGATGCTGGGTAAATGAAATAATTGAATTGAATTACTAAATTATGGTTGATAAAATTATGTGTGCTCCTTGAGTCAATAAACACTATTACCTTTTGTTTCTTGAGGAAACCTACCACTTTAAGTGTTTGAGGAGTGATAATACCTGAACGTGCATAATAAAAGATTGTAGGTTTAGAATATTTAGGTACATCTTATATCTATTTTTGATTATCATTGGAGGTATCATCCTCTTCATCATATTTGTTGGTTTCCTCAATGTAGAATTAATTATTATCATCACATATATGTCTTTTTCTCCACTTAATGTCATAGTTGAAACATAATCCTTTTACATGCTTTCTTCAATTTGTTGAGGGGTCAATATGGTACATGAAGGAAATGATGGTGTTGATATGATAAAATATCTAAAGTGAGTAAATGGCTACTTATTTTTTGCTATGAATTTTTCCTTAGACCTACATTTCATGATAATAGAATTAGAAACCTAAAGTGTATTAAACATGTGTACCTCATGTTGAATGTGGTCCTTGAGGCCTCCCAAAATATGTCATTCATGTTCTCATCAAAAATTATCTCCACATGTAACTATAGGCTCTAAAAATTATGAATATAATCCTTGACTAAATTAGTTTTTCATAATTTTTCTAGTTGACTGAAGTAATTCCTTGTCATATTATTACTATAGTGTAATTTCAGCTCCTCTATAAAAATTGAAGAGGTCATACTGAGAGTCATATTTCTACTTTGAGCACACAACCATAAATACAAAATGAATTGTTTATGTTCTAGATATAAGGATGCCATGGTAACATTTTGTTCACATGGGATCTGATACATATCAAAAAAATTCTCCATTTGGTTGATCCAATTGAGTGGATTCTTTCCATCAAATTTATGCATATCTACCTTTGGTGATAATTTTTATTATGGTGAGGTATATGGATTTAGATTAGGTTGGTTTAGAGATATACCTTGGTGGGGTTGTGTAATAGTGATATATAACTAATTTTACTGATTATTTTTGAAATCCATCATGATATTTTCTAAACTAGATTGTACAAATTTTATATCAAATTGTGTGCCTTGCATATTACTTTGATTTCCTTGCACATTGTAGTCAAGATCACTCACTTTGTGATCTAATCATACAACCTAGGTATAAAGGATCCAATAACTCCCCTTCTAACTCTATCCCTTATTTTTCAAGAGATTTACCTAGGGTTTTGGCACCCTTTCCTTGGCCCTTAGTTTATAGCCTTGCCATAAAAGGGCTTGACAATGTCAACCTTAATTGGCACTTTTGACCTAGATTTAACTAAGTGATTTTGTACTTATTCCAAACTCAAATCATGAACTACAAAGAACACACCCCAAATATTATTTTTGAATATTTATAAAAATGTAAATAACTTTGAAATTCCTTGAATTGTGAACTATAGAGCAAATTTATGAAAAACACTAAAATGGTGACAACTTTTAAGAAATAGATATAATTGAGATAAATTTATTTGAATGGAAGCTTAATTGAATGATTTTTCACCTTTGGTAAAATAATTTTAGAGAAAATTTTAAACATTTGCGAGATATAGAAAAATTCTAAGATCTAGGGTTTTTATCATGATTATGACCCAAATTGACACTCTAATACTACTTTTAATAATATTACTTCACAAAATAAGTAGAATAACATAAATATATCAAAATGATATGGAAATATATTTTAAAAATAAGAATAATAAATAAGCCACTTAAAGGGGGCAACCACCTAAATGTTTGTAATAAGAAATGAAGACTTCAATATGATGATAAATAACTACCCACAACCTCTTATATATAGTCAGCATAGGCCATGGTTACTTTATAGGATAACCTAATACCCAAATGAAAGCATAGATAAATGTGATATAACATCAAATAAGGATAAGTAAGCCATAATTTAAGTATTCTTATCTTGATACATGTGATAGCTTAGGGGTGTATCATAAGATAGTTGATTGCTTATATAACTGAACATTTTTTTAATCATCTAGTTACACTAACTAATCAACCAAATGGTTTCACCATACATGGATTTGGTAAAAGGATACCATTTAGTTGTATTTTTAAACCAAATAATAAATTTACCTACCAATTATAGAATGAAATTGATTGACATCTTATACCAGCCAGTTACATAATGTAATTGAATGACAACCATTTCTATTTGGTTGCATACTGCATTTAGACAATAACCTTTACCAACCAACTAAATTTTTCAATCAAATGATGGTCTTTATCATTTGGTTTCATTTTAAAATTGAATGGTGGCTTCTATCAATTAGTTTTATTTTACTATCATTTAGTTTTTTTAGTTGTATAGTGAAACCGATCGATGATGGTTGTCATTCAACTAATATATATAACCAAGTAGTTGCATAGAAAAAAATTGTCAACCCTCCTCCTAATGGATTCATCAATGTATCTTAAAAACTTTACATGTATGAAAATCATTAATCTATAGATTTTCTAACACAATCTAGTGGGTATTCTGATAATTACTCTTAAAATTTACCATACCTTATATTAGAATCAAGTGGGAAAAGAGGTAAGTGAATCTATGAAGCAACCATAAAAGCCTGAAAGAGCTACCGTGTGCCTTAATTAAACATGTAAAAGAAAATCCCTTAATGAGGCATGGGTTAGTAAGTGAATAGTGGTTGGTTGATTCTAAAATTAATATTTATAGTAGTCATTCTCCTGAGTTTAGGATTTTTTTCTAAAAATTAGTAGAAACAAGTTAATAAAGTAGATATGAAGGATTAAGAATTAGAAAAAGAGTGGGTTAGGAAAGCTAAGCCTAGATGTATGCAGCATAGTAATTATGTGGTTTAGATTCAATAAGTTGGTTAATTATTGAATTATGTTTTAAATTACTTTCCTTGGAATGAAATGATTATGTGTTTTGATTGACTCCTTTTTTCTTTCAAAGAATAATGCCACTTATTTATTTTGACTATTTTATTGACTTATCCATGGTTAAACATTGGCTTCCATGTTTTGCTTGTCCTTTGAGGACCTTAGAGAGGTTGTTCCTCCTTATTTACATCAAAAAATTCATTATTGTGTGTGTATTTTTATATGTTATTATGACACTAAGTGATGGTGGCCTATGAGAAATATCTTCATGTTGGTAAAGTATCAATGTCCTCCTATGTTAGGCATGGTGGAAATTTGTTTGATCTTCCCATGAAGGTCCTAATAGTAATGTGTCAAAGTCATCATGTGTTGGTCCTGGTGGAAGGTTATTTGACCCTTACTTAGAAATCATAGTGGTAGTAATTGAAGTCCTCTTATGTTGGTCATGGTGTTAGGTTATTCAACTCTCTCATGACCATTGGTAGGAAGTAATAGAGTGAGGTATCCTCTTGTTACTCCAATATTTTGGTGGGACTTGTTATGCTATAAAAAATTGACTATTTGTAATAAATTATTGAATGATTTACTTCACTTGATTGATCATGTTAATGCTTGTTTATCTTATATTTTGGACTGGGAGTTTCTCTAGGTAAAACCAAGAATTTGGACTATAGGTCATGCATAGTCTTTCCTTTGTGATAATATACTCTTTCTTAGATACCCATACATGATTTTAAAAAGTTATATAAACATGTTCTTATTTGGGAGTCTCAAGATAAAGGGTGTATATAGTAGTAGCTTAATGATGACAAAAGGTTGGGTAGTGATCCTTCCTTTTTATAGCTAGCATATACTTGGGAACAGATAAGGAACATCATTGAAGACTGCTTGGTCCTTATTTACTTAACCAAACTAAAATAAAAACCTCTAAATTATATAATAAATGAAAGAAATTTAATATTTTATATTGTTTTAATAACTAGTCTACTTGTAATAATATAAAGGGATTGGGATTATTATAGTATGGATAAAGATTAATATTATCTTTGTGTTGAGCCATAATTGTATTTAGACCCTCAAGGAGTTATTATGTAAATAAATATATTGGGACTTATGGAGTTTATAATAAAATAAATTGAGTTATTTTGATTAAATCTATATTATATGCATATCTCTCCTTTAAATCTATATGTTTTACTTATTAAATTGAACTTGTGTAAGGTTGAGTTTAACACAATAATTAAGCTAAGGATTGTTATTTAGAATAATAAAAGAAATAATTTGTTAAATATTTTGATGTTTTTGTGGATAATATGGATATATTATGAAAGGATATCCTAGCCTTAATAGTTGATTATTACTACCTATTTTATGTCTTCTAAAAAACTAGTTCTTTTAATAAAACTGATGAAGTTTTATTAAACTTAGATATAATATATTAATCTTGTCTAGGCTACAAACCTAGTTTGGGCATATGTTTCTACACCTTAGAATATTTGAGGTCAACCTTTCAACTTGTGTAATTGATTGAAGTTTGTTTTTATCTAGTTCATTAAAAAAGGGCGGGGGAGGGGGTGTGTGTGTGCTAATTAAAAATTAAAAGACTTAGAGTATTTTTTCAAAAGAGATTAGCATTTGTGTTTTTTGGAAAAAGAGTATTCAAAAGTTTTACATGAAGGATTGAAGATAAAATTTATTAATACTTATAAAAACATTATTCTAATTTTTAGATCTTCAGATAAATTTTTATCACTTTGATGGAACAAAAGTCATAAATAAAAGTTTTGAAGGCATGTGTATTTAAAAGTCTTCAAAACAAAATTCATAAAAGTCATTTTCATGAAATACTAAAGATTGGGTATTTAAAATAAATTATGTTGGAATTTTTTTGGGAAGGACCAAATTTTTAGGTGTTAATAGAAATTGTTATGACTTTGTTAGAACAAAATTCACAAACAAAGTTCCAAAGGCATGTGTCTTTGGAAGTATTTGAAATAAAATTCATGAAATATATTTTCATGAAAGACTAAGGATTGGGTTTTTAGAATGAATGATGTCATAAATTCACAAAGGATTGAAGACATAAAAAAAAACATTATTCAAAATTTTAGGTCTTTGGAATTTTTATTGCAACTTTATCAAAATAAAATCAATAAACTTATGAAGGCTTATGTATTAGGTGCCACTTTTTGAGTTTTATTTAAGCTTTTTTCATTAAGTTTTTTTTTGGGAGGGGGTTAGGAGTAATTCCATAATACATCCATGGTTATAAATACATGAATAACTACCAAGAGGTAACATTCCAAACTATAGGATCTTGAAGGGTTGGGAAATTAGTGATAGACTTGGGGTCCTATAATCACTATGCATGATACATCCACTTTCCCTAGTACCTTAGGATTGATTAGAACCAAGGTGGACATGTAGAAATTTATGGGATCAATAGAAACTAAGAATTAATTTGATAGTTGTCTCAATGTCATGAGCACAATCATCTTTCTGGCATGAGATCATGAAAGAATTTTGAGCACTGGTCAAATGATTCAAGATTATGGACTTATTAATTATGGTGTGCATTAGTTAAGTGTTATGGTAGTAGGAGGATTCAAATTGATATGTTTTATGATTGTAATGGACTTGGGTTTATAACCATGTCTTTTGGTGGTTCACTCATTTAAGGTTTGTGGTGTGTCTATTGTTCTTAAAAACAAAATGGGCATGATATAGGTACTTGATAATGCTAATTATTGACATATCTGAAACCATTTGACTTACACCCAAATACATGAATCTTAGTCTCTATTTATCTATATAAAGGCTTGACCTTTTGTTTACCTAAATTAATACACAAAAATTTCCAAGTTAATTCTCAAAACCTATGTTATATCACTCTTATATTAGCTCCAACTATAGAAAATTGTCCCTAATTCTATTGGATAAGTTGATGATATGTAGGTAACTCTAATATTGTATACTTATCCACTAATTTCAGCCATGGCCTTCACCAATTAATGAATAATTCACAAAAAATAAGTATCTATTTAGGTATTACCACATGTTTCATAAGATTAACTAAATAAAATTATAAAAATGTTTTACTATGATTTTAAATCAAAGGTCATTCATTATTCCTAACTTAGCACTATAAATTGATAATGTGTACACTTATAGATTGATAAAATATACCCCATTCTCCCTAAATCCAAGATCATTTAAAAGGAATT